>CM050171.1:37196266-37503766 GCA_027410445.1 Discoglossus pictus | reverse complement strand
AGGAAGGGTATAGAAGCCAGGGAAGAAGATATAATTCTGCCACTATACAAATCTCTAGTACGCCCTCATTTGGAATATGGAGTACAATTTTGGGCAACACCTCATAAAAAAGACATTTTAGAGCTGGAAAAAGTACAGAGAATGGCAACAGAACTAATAAGGGGAATGGAGGGGCTAAATTATGAAGAAAGACTAACAAAATTAAACTTATTTTCGCTAGAAAAAAGGCGTCTAAGAGGAGATATGATTACGTTATATAAATACATCCAGGGTCAATATAAGGCTTTGTCAAGTTAACTTTTTGTAGCAAGAGATTTTCAACTGCAAGAGGACATCCTTTGAGGTTAGAGGAAAAAAGATTTCACCTTAAACAAAGAAAAGGGTTCTTCACAGTTAGGGTGGTTAAACTGTGGAATTCTCTACCGAAGGAGGTGGTGACAGCGAATTCGATAGACAACTTCAAAAAGGGGTTAGATATATTTTTGAATAAAGAGGGCATTCAAGGCTATCCTAGATAACTAGCAAGGAATATTGATCCAGGGAGAAATTTGATCGCCAGTTTCTGGGGTCAGGAAGGAATTTTGCTTTTCTTTTCCCTTATGAGACAATTGGCAAAGTTTCAATGTTTTTTTTTTTCTGTTTGCCTTCCTCTGGATCAATTAACAAGAATAAGAAATAGTCCACATTAAAAAGATCAATAGAGATCTAAAAAGGTTGAACTTGATGGACTAACTCTTTATTCATCCTCCAATACTATACTATTAATAATTATTTAATCAATAATTTAATTAATAACTAATCCGCATATTGCAGATCAGAGGAGATCTTAACAGGTTGAACTTGATGGACTGAAAGTCTTTTTTCAACCTTAATTACTATGTAACTATGTAATTTGTGGAGTGTGGTTACATAGCAAAAAGTTTTCCAGAGTATGATAAGGGCACTTGCTCAGTCATTCATGAGCTATAGAGAGGATTAAAGTATAATCCAAATGCACTTTATATATAATACTGTTTTGTGCACAACATGTCATATAGACCAACTATTATCTATATTATATAGGTGGCCAAGGACAAGGGGTATTGAAGATTGTTAAGTCTCACAGTCAATCTCAAAAAGTTTTTTTTTTTTAAAAGGTATAAAGTCAGTATATGGAGCGATTCTGCCTTTCTATACCGTGTATATATACACACGTGTATGGCGCCCCTAACTCTAATAGTATATATCTATATACCCTCTTAAAAAAGTCCCCATAGGTCCTTCACTGCTTGTTATTTAAACAGCAATTGTTTTAAGTTCGTTTGAGCCCCAAAACTGCCTCTGGACTTTCCTATTCAATAATTTAGCGTCTCCATTAACTCGGAGGTTCGCATTCCTGGTTTCGGCGTGCGTGATGACGTCACGCTACGCTTGCCTGCTTCCTTCAAACTTTTACACACAAGATATTCATATTTCTGCATATGAATTTATCACAGCAGACTCCATGCTTGTGCATTCCACATAGGCTGCGCACTAGACCATGAAGTGGTCTTCTGCTAACATTTATTATTATTTATTCAGAAGGAGGGGGAAAAGGAAGATACATGTTTAGCGTTGGACATGTGACTTACCCGTGTTAACAAAGTTTGCTGTGGCTGTTGCAACTGGAAGAAAATTGTAAAGATTAATTAAAAATAAAACACACAAACAAAAATATTACAACATTGTAAAAGGACAATACAAAAAGTAAACTTATGTAGAAAATGTCCCTTATGTATAAAAAAAAAAAAAAAAAAATGAAAGAAATATTAAGTGTAACAAGACCACTCGCGAATGATTTTAAAACCTTTGACATGTGCCGCAGCAATTAAAAACAGTATAGCACCAAAACCAATAAAAAGAAATGATGACATTTCAATATTATTTGACACTTGCAGTCCAATATAAACATATGTGTAATTAAAAAATATGATGTATTATGTCCATTTCATTATACAACATCAAGGGTAACAAACAACCCAGTACTCAAGGGGTTAATACATATCAGAAAACCATTTTGCCTAGGAACAAATGCTCTAATGTATGGTCTATAAAACACGCGCAAGTCACATTACTATGACCACCAGCTACGGTAATGTCCCAAATAACTGTTGTGTGCAGCACGGACAGCAGCTAAAGATGGAAGGTTGGCAAGGATATCTGGAGACATGCAGGCTGCAGTGCTTTCGACAGCTGCTGAAGAGTGCATGGTGGAGGGTAAATATGGCAAATATAACAAACAAGATGGTCCCACAGTTACTCAATGGGGTTGAAGTCCAGGAATTTGGAGGAGAGGGAACTACTTGGAAGTCTTTGTAGTGCTCTTCTAATCACTCCAGGACAATTCTGCTTGTATGACATGTTGCATTGTCCTGCTGGAAGTTAAAGTCATATTTCTGCGAGCCCCGCAGTCCATCTACGTGCTTCAGGTCCTCAGTCATATGGGCCGTAATTATGCGTCCCTCGCTAAGTTCCACGGGCCAAGCCTAAGTCTCACGTCTTTCAAATGCAGGGGCGCAAAGTCCTACTGCCCTCACGATGAGCGACTGCCGCGCTCATTGCAGCCTAAGTCCTGCAGTGACTATCTATGTATGTATGTATGTATGTATGTATGTATGTATGTATGTATGTATGTATGTATGTATGTATGTATGTATATATATATACATACATACATACATACATACATACATATATACATATATAAACATACATACAGTGGATATAAAAAGGTCTACCCACCCCTGTTAAAATGTCAGGTTTCTGTGCTGTAAAAAAATTAGACAAAGATAAATCATTTCAGAACTTTCTCCACCTTTAATGCAACCTATAAACTGTACAACTCAATTGAAAAACAAACTGAAATCTTTTAGGTGGAGGGAAGAAAAAAAGAAGAGAGAAATAATGTGGTTGCATAAGTCTGCACACCCTCTTATAACTAGGGATGTAGCTGTGTTCAGAATTAAGCAATCACATTCCAAATTGTGTTAAATAGGAGTCAGCATACACCTGCCATCATTTAAAGTGCCTCTGATTAACCCCAAATAAAAAAATCAGCTGCTCTAGTTGGTCTTTCCTGAAATTTTCTTAGTTGCATCCCACAGCAAAAGCCATGGTCCACAGAGAGCTTCCAAAGCATCAGAGGGATCTCATTGTTAAAAGGTATCAGTCAGGAGAAGGGTACAAAATAATTTCCAAGGCATTAGATATACCATGGAACACAGTGAAGACAGTCATCAAGTGGAGAAAATATGGCACAACAGTGACATTGCCAAGAACTGGAGCTCCCTCCAAAATTGATGAAAAGATGAGAAGAAAACTGGTCTGGGAGGCTACCAAGAGGCCTACAGCAACATTAAAGGAGCTGCAGGAATATCTGGCAAGTACTGGCTGTGTGGTACATGTGACAACAATCCCGTATTCTTCATATGTCTGGGCTATGGGGTAGAGTGGCAAGACAAAAGCCTTTTCTTACGAAGAAAAACATCCAAGCCAGGCTACATTTTGCAAAAGCCCATCTGAAGTCTCCCAAAAGCATGTGGGAAAAGGTGTTATGGTCTGATGAAACCAAGGTTGAACTTTTTGGCCATAATTCCAAAAGATATCTTTTGCGCAAAAACAACACTGCACATCACCAAAAGAACACCATACCCACAGTGAAGCATGGTGGTGGCAGCATCATGCTTTGAAACTGCTTTTCTTCAGCTGGAACTGGGGCCTTCGTTAAGATAGAGGGAATAATGAACAGTTCCAAATACCAGTCAATATTGGCACAAAACCTTCAGGCTTCTGCTAGAAAGCTGAACATGAAGAGGAACTTCATCTTTCAGCGTGACAACGACCCAAAGCATACATCCAAATCAAAGGAATGGCTTCACCAGAAGAAGATTAAAGTTTTGGAATGGCCCAGCCAGAGCCCAGACCTGAATCCGATTGAAAATCTGTGGGGTGATCTGAAGAGGGTTGTGCACAGGAGATGCCCTCGCAATCTGACAGATTTGGAGTGTTTTTGCAAAGAAGAGTGGGCAAATCTTGCCAAGTCAAAATGTGCCATGCTGATAGACTCATACCCAAAAAGACTGAGTGCTGTAACAAAATCAAAAGGTGCTTCAACACAGAATTAGTTTAAGGGTGTGCATACTTATGCAACCATATTATTTTATTTTTATATTTTTTCTTCCCTCTACCTAAAAGATTTCAGTTTGTTTTTCAATTGAGTTGTACAGTTTATAGGTCACATTAAAGGTTGAAAAAGTTCTGAAATGATTTATCTTTGTCTCATTTTTTACAGCACAGAAACCTGACATTTTAACAAGGGTGTGTAGACTTTTTATATCCACTGTATGACACATGGGTGTACATGTATGTATGTACGTATATGTAACTGTTTCATTTCGAAACATGCATTTCACATAAGCCCCTCACTTGTGCTGTATATGATTAATCCTGTTCTGTTTTGAAGGGACTGGGAGCTCACAGATACTGCTTTTCACCATGATTTAGAGAAAACAAAACGTGGATGAACTGTTAAAATAGTTTTCATTTGAAGCTCCTTTCACAGTTTTATAAACATTTTTAGAAGGTGCAGTGTTACCTTTTAAAACCTTCAAAAGGTTTATTTACCGTGGCTGTTATCTGGCGTTCAGCTGTACTAGGTGATATACTGAGTTTAGATAAACATTAAAAATGATAAGCTAGGTAAAGGCATGAGGCAGGCCTGAGTAGGGTAAGGCCTCTGCATCCCCATTCCCTGCCTAGAAAGCTTGAGACTTTTTTTGTTTGCTTTTTTGCTACTACCTAGGGGAGACTCTCAGGAGGGTTGCTCCGAACTGAGCTAGCTGTTCTGTACTAACTTCCCCCCCTACTTTTTGCCTTTTGGACTGGCTCCCGGAGGAACTCAGGACTTTTGCTACGAGTTGTACCCAGCTGACAAAAGACTTTAGAACTGTTATTAACCATGTTTTGCTTTTCCTTCCTACCTAGCAGGTTGTAGTAGATTGTTAAAGACACACCTACTGTTGCCAATTGAGGGAATGATACTTAGCCTGGAGAGATCCCTCTGGCTGGTCTAGGTTTAGCTGTTTCTACTGTTTACAATTTATGTCAAGAGTTTTGTTATTAATATTTGCACAAATTATTTATAGATCAGGTCACTCTATTACGGTAACACTCCTTTTATCTTATTTATGATAGTCCTTGCCGGCAGGAGCTGAAGTGGAACCTGCTAGTACTTTAACGGATAGACAGGAATAGGTTAGGGCTAGAGGTCCTAAGAAAGCTTGATTTTTCAATAACCACTCTATTTGTTCTTCTCACAACTTTTTGTATTTGTGCTCACCTACCATTCACTTACCAACCCTTGCTCACCCTTCCTATACTGGGTTTGGAACGAAGCAATTCATTCTTTGATTATTGTGTCCCGGCCACAGCATCCATTTTTAGAGTATATCTAAGCCGGGATCAGCTACTGACGCTGTTTACCCGTCCTCCTAATGGCAATCACCATCCACATAATTTAAACTACCCACATCCTTTACCTACTTGCCTCCTGTGCCCCTTTAGCATTCCAGGGGTCTCAGGGCATAAGCGTAATGATCCTTATTTGGTGGAGGCTTTAGTGGTTGCCTGCTTGCAGGTCAACAAGCACAATCTAATTCCATTTACAATTACATTAATCAAGCCAAAATTAAGCCAACTGTTTTTTATGATAGGGCACCAGGGGGTGGCATCAAAACTCACGCACTCTCGCTTTTATATTCTAACTAGAATCAAGCCTGCCAGAACTCGCTCACCCAGGGCTCGGCCTCTTCCACACCTCCAGAAGGAGAAGCCGCTCCTCACTCCCTCCTCGACAGCACGCCGGAAAGGTAAGGCTAATTTAGCATATCTGATAGACACCTTGTTAATTTACCCATGCCCATAACAGTACTCACTCATAACGTGAAGGGCTTTAACTCTCCTTTCAAAACAGAGGAAGGCCTTTTTATACTATAAGACTTACAAACCATCTGTAATATTCCTACAGGAGACCCACTTCGCTAGGCATAAGACCCCTACATATCTAAATAAAGATTACCCTCAATTCTTCCATTCCACCCATACTTCCAAAAAAGAGGGGGTAGCAATATTGCTACATAGAAACCTCCAATTCCAGTTAACATCCAAACTGATAGACAGGGAAGGGTACTTTATTATTATAACGGGTACGATCCTGGGAAACACGATTTCTCTGGCTTCCTTCTATGCCCCCACAACGGCACCACATAAGGCCCTAATAAGATTTTTGAGGGCACTGGAAGGGGGGGACTGGGGGAACTTAGTGATAGGAGGAGATTTCAATTTAGTCTTAGACCCAAAGGCAGACAAATCTAGGGCTACAGTGAGTGACCGATTCTCCAACAAAATTAGACAAATTAAGAAACTCCTGCACTTGGTTAGTCTGGTAGATGCCTGGAGGGGACTTCACCCGAGAGGGAAAGAATTTACTTTTTACTCACCCACACATGGCTCCTACTCGCGCATTGACGCTATTTACATTAGCAGCTCACTTCTTGACAGTTCACATAGAGCGACCATAGTGCCTTGCACTTGGTCCGACCATTCAGCAGTTTTATTGGAAGTGGACCTGGGAAGTCAATTCAGCATACCTTACACCTGGAGGCTGAATGAATACCAAATCTCACTGCCGTCAACTCAGGAGCAGATAGAGAGAGAGTTGCTGGACTTCTTTGGGTCCAATGCGGGCAGGGAGACGGGAGCGGGATGGGTTTGGATGGAGTGTGCATTAAATTAGCTTCTCAGTTCAAAAAGCAGAATCTACAAAGGGAGAGAGATCTGGCGAGCAAATTGGCACGACTAGAGCTACAAAATCAGCTCTCCCCCTCCTCCACCCTGAGAACAGAGATTGACAAGACGAGGCTGGAGCTAGATAGCGTATTGTCCATAAAAACGGACAAGGCACTAAGACGGACGCAGCATCTGTTTTACAATAAAGCGAACAAACCGGATAAATTGTTAGCCAGAAGCCTGAGAGCAAAGTACGCCCAATCCAGGATTTCCCAAATCAGGAATAAAGAGGGTGATCTCATATATAGCCAAAATGAAATACAAAAAGTTTTTAGGGAATATTACCAAAATATATACTCTACTAAACAGGTGGCCATGGAAAATAACATTGCTTCTTACTTAAACTCACTAGACCTTCCTCAAATCTCGCTCGATGATTTACACTCTTTAAATAAGGAAGTTACTGTCAAGGAAGTCCTAGAAGCGATTAAGGACCTAAAACTAGGAAAATCCCCGGGCCCGGATGGGTTCACCAATATCTACTATAAGAAATTCTCAACACTTCTGGCTCCTCATCTATGTAATCTCTGTAACTCTATACTGAGAGGGGAGATTGCCCCCCCAGAGCTAAACCATGCTGACTTAACAATATTCCCTAAAGAGGGTAGAGATCAGAGAGATGCCAAAAATTATAGACCTATATCACTGCTTAATGGGGATGTCAAGTTGCTTGCCAAGATCTTCTCTCAAAGGGTCTCAATATTCCTTCCCTCCTTGATTCACAAAGACCAGGCAGGGTTCATCCCGCATAGGCAAACTGGCGACAACATCAGGAGAACTCTAAATGTCATCCATTTGGCTAGGTCTAGGGGGACCCCGGTCTGCCTGCTCGCATTGGACATAGAGAAAGCGTTTGACACCTTAGAGTGGCCCTTTCTGTTTGCCACGTTAGCAAAGTTTGGGTTTGAAGGCAACTTCTTAAACTTATTGCACACTTACTACACGCTACCCAAGGCCACTTTGAGACTACCAGGCTCCCAGACGGCTAGTATTAATATAGAGAGGGGCACGAGACAGGGGTGTCCCCTGTCCCCACTGCTCTTTGCTTTGGCCATAGAGCCCTTGGCCCAGGCGATAAGAGCGAACTCCTCTATAGAGGGGGTGCGGGTGGGGTATAAGCATCTAAAATGTTCTTTGTTTTCTGATGATCTACTGTGCACTCTCTCGAATCCTAGCTCCTCCATAGACGCCCTACTGGGCACAATCAATGAATATAGCACTCTGTCTGGACTGAGATTGAACCATAGCAAGACAGAAGCCTTAAGTGTGGGCATTCCTAGGGACATCTTGGACCATCTACAAAAGGTGCACAACTTTCTATGGCCTACCTCTTACATTAACTATCTGGGGATAAAGTTGACTAACTCACTAGCAGATATTTATAAAACCAACTACCCACCCCTATTTAGGACCCTTCGAAGGGACTTAGACAGCTGGACAAAAAGGCAGATTTCTTGGACGGGCCGAATAGCCACGGTCAAGATGAACATCTTGCCGAGGCTGCTTTATCTGGCCAGGACTCTGCCGATCCAAATTAATAACAGGGAATTGGCACAGTTTCAAGCCCAGGTTTTTAGATTTGTATGGAGGAATAGACCCCCTAGGATCGCCAGACATACTATGTATAAACATAAGTCTAGGGGAGGACTATCCTGCCCTAATTTTAATACCTACTTTAGGGCAGCTCAAATTGCCTCTATACCGTTGATACATTCTACCACCCTACAGCCCAGCTGGGTTTTTATTGAAGAGCTACAAATGGCCCCATTAAAATGGGAAATCATTTTATGGGCTCCGAGTTCGCACACGTTTGACTCCCAAATCCATAACCCTATAACTAAATTTACACTGAAAATATGGAAATGGGCTAGGAAAGAACATAAGCTGATTCACCCCGTATCACCTCTTACTTCAATATTTACATCAACCTCTCTAGCGACCACCCTCACAGCTGACTCCAAAGCATTCTGGACTATACACAATTTAGACAAACTTGAGGCATGGTTTGAGGGTGACAGAATTATTTATTGGGCAGAAATGAACAGGAAAATAGGGATACCACACCAAGAAATGTTTAACTATATCAAAATTAGACATTGGGTTGAGGAGATACATAGGATTCATGGCCCGCCCAAAGGATCGTGGATGTCAATAGTATGTAAAAACACAAACTTAACTAGAGGAACCTTAGGCTCACTGTACACTATGTTTAATGCCCCAAAGGCTTTGTGGAAGCCTGCTTACACATTGAAATGGGAGATAGACATGCAACAAAACTGGGAGGGGGACAAATGGGCAGAATCCTTTCTGAGCCTATCTAAGGGCTCATATAACTATAGCTTGCTAGAAACCTCATTGAAAATCTTACATCGGGCATACATGACTCCTGTCAGGCTAAATAAGATATCTCCAACAACTTCAGATAGGTGCTTTAGAGGATGCCAGGGAAGGGGAGACTTTATTCATACGTGGTGGAAATGTCCTAGAGTGGCTAATATTTGGGATGAAACTACCAAATTCGCTTCACGAATTCTTAAATCTCCCCTAGAACCATCAATCTCGACTTGCCTGTTGGGAATTCATTACCAGGGGCTGAGTAATAAGGGGAACAAATTGGCCCAAATGATTTTTTTAGCCGCCAAAAATATAATTGCTAGAAGATGGAAAAGCAGTCATATCCAATTTCAGGAAGTCATAAACAAAATAAATTATCTTTGCATTAACGAGAGAATGACTCACACTTTGTTGGACACTCACCACATTTACCTAGAAATTTGGGGACCCTGGATTCAGTCTCCAGATAGCACATTGTAAGGTCTGGACAGGAAAGAACATTACATTTTGGCTAACAGCGGTGGCTTGTCTGGGGAGTGGAGTGTGGAGCGGACTGGAACGGGTAGAGCTGGGAAGCGGAGAGGCAACTCATCTAGACGACAAAAGGTACTGAGGGTAGCACGGGAGATCATGGGAATGGATGTGGTGAGGAATACTTAGGAGTGGAACTTTAATTGGGTATCTACTTAAAACCATCACCAAAAAAGGAAGAAAAAAAAAGTGAGATATTGGGCTGAATGATTGTTTATTGATATGAATATTATATTTTAATAATAATGGACACAGTTATTTCAATATTTTCAGTTAACAGATGTTTGCAATGTAATTGTTTTTTATGTAACATAAAAGCTGTTGAATAAAAATCTTTGAAACAAAAAAATGATAAGCTAGTTCTTCTAAAGGTTTATTCTTTACAATAATATGTTTGTTTTTTTCTTCCGAGGTTAGTGTGTCTGAAGAAACCAAAAGTGCTTGTGATTTGTGATCCTTTCAGTATCTATCTGCACGGTCAAGCAAGCAAGACAGTAAAAACAGTGAAATGCGCATTAAATGTAAAATTCAGAAATTGTTCCACTTGGTTTCAGAGCTCTTTATGTTCATGTAAGAGCAACACTGATGAATTCCCTTTAATAGCCAGGAGCGATCTGTGGTCTTGGTAACCATACATTAACATGAAATGCAGAAAATGACAACCACCTGCTCACAGTGTCAGTATTAATTATGCTTTGTCAAGATCTTGACTTTTTATTTGCACTGTGACTGTTCTGGTGACGTTTCTGTCATGATTTAATTAGCGCTTTCTGCAGGTAAAGTCAGACATAATTCTCAGGAGAGACATACCCTGAATGCCAGAAATATACTACAGAACAGTTTGTGTTCGTATATAAAAATAATTTTTCTCTGTTACTTAGTGTCACATAAATCTCTTATAAAACATACAAACACCACCGAATGACATTTTATATCCAATCAATGTGTGAGCAACACTGTAGTCTCGTACTGTCAGTGCTCTATTTAAAAAAATAATAATAATTGAATAATGAATTTATTTAACACTTATTATATGAAATTAAAAGCTATGGCAAGTCTGGACAAGCTATTAAAAAGTAAAGATATTACACTAACAACAAAGTTCTGCATAGTTAAAACTATTGTTATTCCGAGTAGTAACATACAGATGTGAGAGCTGGACCTTAAAGATGGCTAAGCGTTGTACAATTGATGCCTATGAATTGTGGTAATGGAGAAAACTTCAGGAAATCAACCAAACTGTTCACTGGAAGGTTTGATCATGATGCTAAAGCTCAAACATTTTGCACAATATCATTAGAAGACAGGATTGCCTAGAAAAGACTCTGATGTTGGGAAAAATTTAAGGCACACAAAGAAGGTAACAGCAGGGATGGAGATGGATAGATGAGGTCAGTGACGCAATTAACATGAGCTTGATGGAGCTCAATGGGACAGTGGCTGACAGATGTGCCTGGTGTGCTATGGTCAATAAGGTCATGGAGAGTCAGACATGATGGAACAGCAACAATATGAAATTATATGCAGTCTTGCCCATCTCTAACATCATCCTATAAAGTCCCCGCCCTATCAATTATGTCTGAGCTTTCAAGGCTTCTTCATGCTTCAAGATCGGATAAGCAAAGTCACTTGTCTATAGTATAAAATTCCATCAGCAATTAACTGTCAATAAGCTAGTCTCAGCCTAGAAGGTTATCACCAACTTGACTAGATATAGATATATATAGTAAATAAATAGTACATCTGTGTTCACACCTGAATGTCTAAAGCAAGTTAAAAAAAAAAAAAAAACTGCTTCCAGCTCATAATTCCAAGAAAAACAGTTATTACCCTGCATTCTGGGAAGCTGAGCTGAGACATGCAAATGTGCCCACAAATGCCTCGCTCTTCAATCCATAGCCTTTTTCAAACATGGCTGGATTTTACACAAGCTGAGAAACACATACATATACACTCGTAGATAAGGGCATGTACTAGAAGACAAAAATGGAGACGGTAGAAAAACAAACAATTGCATAAATAGGTAATACATTTAAAAGGTTGTTTTCATTTTCAGACCTTACTAACATATGGTTTTGCCTGTTATCAATACTAATTCTTCAAAATGACCATATTGTCTATTTAATTCATTTCAACAAAAAGGATATTGCAGTGGATACTGTGCTCCTGACACATTATGTCAACTATATAACTGGATCTAGAATCTCTTAAAATACTATGAAACGGCTAACTTAAGACTCAATCTCACTGCTATGCATAAACAAAACTTTTTCACAGAAAAAAAAATATTGATAAAATGTAACCACAGCAACGTGATCTAGTCTATATTGAAAACTGTGAAATCAAGATAGTTATAACAACATTTTAGCTGTACTCAATCGTATGCTACAGTAAAAGCAATATTATATAGAGAAAAAAACACATTTACTTTCCATGAATAGAAATATGCATTTTTAAAATATATAAAACATAAGGTTATGTGAACACTTACCTGGCTGGGACACAGCAGTGGCAGTAAATTGGGTGGCCCAGGGGGGAGGATTTTTCTGTCCTCCATACTGAGCCATGGCAATCACAAGGCTGGCTGCTCTCGAGCAGTTTCTATAGGCGTAATCTGTACAGACAAAGCCACATGTAACACCTAGAGACAACACGTCTACAAAGATGCAAATCACACACTCCCCCTCAACAGATTTGCATGTGGATAATTATATATATATATATATATATATATATATATATATATATATATATATATATATATATATATATATATATATATATATATATATATATAAATAAATAACATTAGTACTTACAAAATGTGTTAAACACAATACAGTGGAACTTCTATATTGATCATGAATTTATTCCTGGGAGACGGACAGATATTGAATTGGATAAATATAAAATCTATTTATTCCATAGGAATAAACTCAAATTGGATTAATCTGTTCCAAGTCCTGAATCGGTACATAAATAAATAAAAATGTAAATCAAAACTTTTTCCTTTGCTGAGGAATTATTGTTTAGAAGGGGGGGTCACTTTCCATTAAACCATCAGGTAACTCCAATTCTGGTGATAGATGTCTTTTGTCACTTTCCTGTTCACTTTTTTTTTTTTTTTTTATATGTGATTATTATTGGATTTTTGGATGAACATTAGAACATTTTGCCTAAAGAATGTGACCAATAGGGACAGATGGCTTTATATAAAGGTTCCACTGTAAATGATTCAGAGACCTATTAGATTTTAATTTCTTCTCATTAGCATACTCTGGGATGATAGAAAAAGTGGTAAAACATTTTACAAATATGAAGGAAACAGCTGACCACTGAAGTGTCATTTATAGTGTGCCCATATGGAGAACTGGACTTGAAAAACATACTTTAAATGCATAAAGAACCTAATTCTTTTTTTAAAGGGACATGGCAGGTTTCTGGATTTTACTAGGTATATAATATACCTGTATATCTATCTACTTTTGTGTACTTTATTTTAAAAGTCTTACAAATAGTTTCTGACTGATTTCTCCCCTCTGCAGCTCACGAAGATGATTTCTCCCCTCTGCAGCTCACGAAGATGGTGTACGCCTAAGTACAGAGTGGTCTCATAATAACCAATCTGTGGCAACATTCTGCTTGAGAGAAGTCACTGATAGGTTAATATGAAACACTGCTCTTTACACTCATATTCATATCCATGAGTTACAGAGGGCAGACCCAAACAGTTGCAAAATGTATGATTTAAGGCAGAAAAAAAAGAGTTTATAAGCACTTCTTTATTAAATAAATGTACATAAAAGTAAATACTGTATATACTCGAGTATGAGCCGAGTTTTACAGCCATTTTTTTTTTAAGGAGAAAAATGAGGAGGTGGGGGGATGAGGTAAAGGGGGAGGAAGAGAGACAGGGAAGGGAGAGGGGGGAGAGACACAGGGGAGGGAGAGGGGGGAGGAGACACAGGGGAGGGAGAGGGGGGAGGAGACACAGGGGAGAGAGAGGGGGGACAAAAAAAATGGGCAGAGGGGGGACCAAAAAAAGGGGCAGAGAGGGGGGACAAAAGAAAGGGGCACAGAGGGCACAAGAGGGACACAGGGGGCAGCACATTTCCCACCCTCGGCTTATACCCGAGTCACTAAGTTTTCCCAGTATTTTGTGGTAAAATAGGTGCCTCGGCTTATACTCGAGTATATACGGTATATACAAAGGCATATTATATTTCTAGTTAAAACAAGAAACATTACATGGGCCTTTGGAAATAAAAAAAAATATTAATTTTCATTGAAACTAACAAAAAATGCAGAGAGAAGACACTGGAATTTTAAAAACATTATATTATATTTGAAATCCTTGAAAAAACATTTGGACTTCTATAGAATTTTAAATAAAATGTCCCGAATTTCCAGCAATGTTTCAAAATCTAGATGTACAATTCAGTACAAATACCATCAAAGGTATTATATGCAAATACATTGGCAGTTGGCTTGGCCATAACAGAGGATATTTGGGAGGCGTTGGGTGCTCTATTTTGCACTGTAGTGTGTATAAAGTGCCTACACCCAAACCTCTAATTAATGAATGTTGTCATGACCTCGAAAAAAAAGCATTACAAAGGCTTATGACAAATGGTGCAAATGATTTTAATTAACATTAATCCTTCTAGAGACAACTAGATTATTGACTACTCACAAGCTTATAAAATATGTAGATAAGTCAAGAAATAAAGGTATTTTAGAAAATATCGGTAAGTGGGATTCCTCAGCGTTCAGTATTAGGTTCTCATTTTTAATATATTAATTAATGGCTTAGAATAATGACTAGAAAGTATTGTCCCCATTTGACAAGAAGTTGTGAAAAGTAATTAAATCAGATAATGATGTACTTTCCGTCCAAATGGATTTGCATAAAGTAGAGAAATGGGCGACTAAATGGCAAATAAGATTTAATATGAATAAATGTAAAGTTATGTACCTGGGAAGGAAAAATAGCCATGCAATTTATAATCTTACTGCAGTAAATATAGGGGGTATCAAATACTGGAAGGGATTTGGGAGTGCTTGTGAACAACCACCTAGGTAACAGAGCTCAATACCAAGCAGCAGCTGCAAAGGCAAATAAAATATTAGCTTGTATTAGAAAGGGTATAGAAGCCAGGGAAGCAAATATAATTCTGTCACTATACAAATCTCCAATACGCCCTCATTTGGAATATGGAGAACAATATTGGGCACCACTTCATAAAAAGGGCATTTTAGAGCTGGAAAAAGTACAGAGAATGGCAACAAAACTAATAAGGGGAATGGAGGGGCTACGTTATGAAGACTAACCAAACTAAATGTATTTCCACTAGAAAAAATGTGTCTACGAGGGGATATGATTACCTTATTTAAATACATTCAGGGTCAATATAACACTTTGTCAAGTGAACTTTTTGTACCAAAAGATTTTCAACTGACAAGAGGACATCCCTTGAGGTTAGAAGTAAAAAGATTTCACCTTAAACAAAAAAAAGGTTCTTCACAGTAAGGGTGGTAAATCTGTGGAATTGCCTACCAAAGGTGGTGGTGACAGCGGATTCAATAGATAACTTCAAAAAGGGACTGGATATATTTTTGAATAAAAAGGGTATTCAGGGATATCCTGGTTAATTAGAGGGGGAGTATTGATCCAGGGAGGAATCCGATCATCAGTATCTGGGGTCAGGAAGGAATTACATTTTTTTCCCTTTTAAGACGATTGGCAATGTTTCACTTGGGTTTTTGCTTCTGTTTGCCTCCCTCTGGATCAATTAAAAAATTTATCTGCATACTGCAGATCAGAAGAGATCTTAAAAGCTTGAACTTGATGGAATAAAATACTTTTTTCAACCTCAATTACTATTTAACTGTGTAAATAGAGATATCTGCTCACAATAAAGCCATGTCCAAATGCCTGCTCCCCCTCACCGGTTCTTCTTTACAAACAATATTCTATGTTGTGAGTTCTCAACTAGTTATGGGGAACTAACTGAAAAAAAAAATATGTAAAAGGGGCAAGGAATGCAATTTTTATTCTATAATGCATTTAAAAGGACATGTTTTAAACACTGTAAAAGTTTCTTTTTTTCATGAAAAACTATTTAGTAAAACATGCTTATCCCTGTGTGAGCAGAGTATGCCAACTCTAGATCGCATTGGCAGACAATTATGACTCTGTTATATTGCTGCACGTTGTCTGACCGGGACAACCCCCCATAGAAATTAAAAGCGGTATTTTCCACTCCAGAAGCTTCATTTTCAAAAAAGAAACAAACTAACATCCACTATGGCCCTTTAAGATGGGAGGGAATTGTTATGACGGCAAAAGAAGAAGCGATTATACTTGGTTTTATTATGGGGTAGAGTTAGACTGATTTGACACATCTTAAAATATTTTTCTTTTTATACATTCTGCTTTATTTTTCAATGCTTATTAGTGATTATTTAAAAGATAAAAGAGCATAACATTATCACTTCATTTACTGCTCATTTAGCTTATAATTCAAGTAAAACCAACCCACCCATGCTTCATAAGAAAGTTTTACTACCCTGAATGCATAAGCAGCCTTCTCCACAGGAATTTTCTGGTATGCAGGATTCGCACAGCAAATAATATTTTCATTGTGGAGTATATGTCTGAGTGTGTAAACAATTATAAAGCATTTGAAGTCATTTTACAATGATTTCAACAATGGTTGGAAAAGAGGGCAAGATAGAAAGGGAGGCATTAAAGAGGAAGGTCAACTAACATTTGGGTGGCATTTTGTTACTGTAAAATTAATTAAATTAAGTTTCTGGTCTAGGACTCAATGTCTACAGGATGGACAACTATTAGGTCAGGACAACTCAAGAAGTCTCACTTTAAACAATTAATCAATTAATTTATTTATATAAAAAATAAATAAATGCGATAATTAAAAGGACACATTTATCTATTTCCATTAATACAAATCTAAGAAAGTGGAAGATAGTAGTTCTAATATCACATTAACTATAAAATGTTTACTGACAGCAATACCATAAACCTCAGACTATGGCCCTCATTCAATTGCAATTTCGCCAATTGAATAGGGCTCTAAATAAGCACATAGCATTTTTTTTTTTTAAAGAAGTTTTTAGTCAGTAAAAACCTTGCTTTTGGATAGATGCTTACTAACTAAAAACTTCTTTAAAAAAAATATGCTATGTGCTTATTTAGAGCCCTATTCAATTGGCCAAATCGCAATTGAATGAGGGCCTATATCTCTACAGAGGTGCAAATTACATTATTTCCAAACATCAACTCCCATATACATACAGACAGCATGAGGCAGACAACGAATATATTTTTTTTAAACTACTGCACCAATCCAGATATAGCTTTTGCAACATTTTTTTTTTTTTTAAATCGTTGTCACAAGTTGCTGAGATAATCCTACGTAATTTACAGATTTGCATACTATGACGGAACAGGGATAAATCTCCATCCGTGCTCAGGGTTTCTTTCTCCACCTCACCAACTGAAACAGACAGCTGATTTTCAGCAGCCTTTTTAGCAGACCTAACAGCCAAAAACAGATAATGGAAATCCAAACAACAAGGACACAAACATAGTTCTACCACTTATGTCTTAATCAGAAGATCTATTTATTGAACAGGGTACAGAATATTTATAGAGAAAATACAACGGGGACTATAGACAAACACAAAGTACCTAAACACATTAAAACAATGTAACCCAGTGGTGGCATTAAAAACGATTATTTGGTAGCAAAAATAAAGATCCCGAGATTAAAAGGCCAAGTGACTTAATTACTCAGAGCGGTTGCATAATATCTGACTGGTTAGTAGCTGACTCTCTTACGTCTATCCACAGGAAACCTTCAATGACAAATTGTCTGATGTGAAGCCGTGTCAACGCATAGATCTGCCTTTGCAAACAATCATTTGATTACACCTTCATGTGCCGGGTCACACAGTATGCATGAATTACCAAATAATATTTATAAAATAATGCATACAATTATCATGCATGTTTAACATGAATATAACCACTATAGAAAGCAGTTACAATGCACCCAGTATTACTGTACTGTAAAACAACCACCTCTTGGGTACAGTAAGTATACCCAGAGCACAACATGTCACCACTAGAACAGTGAACCCCTTAGTTTAGAGACCCAATGCATAGAAAATACTTCACACAGCCTTGAAACACTGTGGTTCGGATGATACTTTGGTGGAAAATGTATGTTAAAGGGGCATTTACAATTTTGGGCAGCAATACAGACCAATACAAGCAGCCAGCTTCTGGGTTTGTGAGGGGAAATCTATTTCAGGCTGACCCTTTATCTAAGAAAAGCTTTCTGCCCTCTCTTAATTCTCTCCTCCCCACAAGTGCAGAGAAACTAAGTATTTTTCTAATACAAAAAATGGAGAGGAAAGGCACAAATACATACTTTTTTTTTTTTTTTTATATGTTTTTAGTGGATAACATTTTTCAATAGCAAATATGGGAGTTCATTGGCCTAATTTTATAGTCAGAGAGCCAAATATCCACTATTGCACGATGACACAGCTTTGCAGAACCATGCTGTCCGTTACTATATTGTGCACAGATCACACTAATGGTGGGGAACAGGCTGCTCAAGGGCCACATGCGGCACCTAGCCTCTTCTCAGGAGTGGTAGACCATATGCACTCTTTGACAGCACACTGTTCAATTGTCCCTCCCCAACAAGCATATCACTCTCTTTTGCGCTACTGCTCAATATCTGTATCTCTGCTCCTCAGCAACAAAAGGCTAAAATGACTGTTACACTTACAAGCACCCAGTTGTTTAATATGTGCCCCCGTCAAAAAGATTGCTTCTCATTGGCTAATAATATTGTTACTGTAAATTTGGGCAGTGCAGAATAAGACTGTCCATGTAGTGTACTATAAAGTAATAACCTATGTCTTTAGAGTTCCTACCAAGAATAAATGTTACTGTAATATACATTATATTGCACTACATAACCACAGATTACTATATTGTGCCTATACTTTACATAAAATACTGTATCACGCACCAACGCACAAATACTACATGAAAAAAACACACACTGTATTGTGCATTTCTCTCAGATTTATGTTAATGTATTGTGTACTAAATGTATAAAAAAAATAACTGGACTAGGCACTCGTATCAGACATTACAGAGTTGTGTGCCCTAAAAGGATTCTGCATCACAAACTAACTATATAAAGGTTTCTGTGTTGTGCACAATAGTTACATTAGTCTGAGAGGAGGGCACAACAAGCACACACACATACAAAGGTTATTACATTTAGCAATACATAGAGGTTGCGTAATGTTGCGCAGACCAAAAGCAGTACAATTTTTTTTCTTTTTCTATGACAAATCCCCAGGAGCCACAGCTTCTAAAATATTAAAATATCACCGCAGGATCCTATAGTTTTAATTTTTATACATATATTTCCCTACATATTACATACATATCCTGGCTAGCAAAACTGTCTGGCTCCTAAATTTCAGATAAATTTGTTAACCTCTGATCTATCTAAGCGCACACACACATATATATATATACATATATACACACACACACACATTTAGGAGGAGCAGCTCCCTGGCTCCTAGAAACTGTCAAGCACTAATTATATATATATATATATATATATATATATATATATATATATATATTTAGTATATTTTTTTACTGCTTATTTGTAACGACGCAACATATTCCGTAGCGCTATACATGGGTTTAGTTCAACGCAAAAACAATGTTAAAACATTGCAAAGATTGTAAATTATATATATATATATATATATATATATATATATATATATATATATATATGCAAAAATACACATATGGTCAGGACTCCTAGAAAAGAGCATATCTGGCTCCTAAGTTTAAGGTATGTATATATATATATATATATATATATATATATATATATATATATATATATATATATATATATATATATCACACAGAAACATACACAGAAGTGGACAAAAATATCTAAACCCAGGCAGGAGCCAAGAAGGAAGCCTATCATAGAAAGGGTTAAAGTTAAAAAGGTGACAGATAAATACAAATACCAGAAAATGTTATTTTTATTTTTATATATATATATATATATTAGTACAAAATCATAAAAAGGTCACATTATTAAGCGCCACTGGATCTCATGCCTCTGTGTTATTGTGCAGTGCTGCCCACTCTCTACATTAGGCTCCATTGACTCAGTAACCGCCCCGTTTCACACACAGATCGGACTCTTGCTATTCAAACAATATCCCCACTACTCCTCGCATTCCTATGACCGCAGCCCCCGCCGCCGGTTACTCACCGAGATTTGTGTATCGCTGTCACCATGTCCGTCTCTAGTCGGTCACACCATTGCGCACGCGCACTGGCTTACCAGCGTCACCCAGCGACTGGCGCATGTGTGACGTCACTCAATTCTTCAGGATGTTATTATTCATTTTGATTCAACTTTATTGTTATCGACAAGTATTGTAGCACAGTATAAAGACACTGCTAAATATGTGCTGCTTAAATAAACGTATGTATGTGTATACACTTAGGAGGGTCCAAATCAAGTTTGTTTAGGTTGTTCTTAAAGAGCAAGAAAACTGGCTATATGTTGTTTTATCCATTTTTTTCTCTAAACTGAATCAATCCCGGACAATTTCATATTGTTTTTACTGTATTTGTATGCAAATGAGCTGCTCATACATATTATTTAGCTGCTTTGCTGTGCTAATTAGGATTACTGCTTACTTGTCTCTGCAGTGGCTAAAATAAAGACGTGCAATAGTTACCTGGCAGTTTGACCCCTCTCCTACCCTTATTAAATACTTTGAGCCACACATTTGCATACAGTAGCTGCACATTCGCATACAGAGCTGCAAAATCAATTCTAAATCATTCATAAATGATTTACTGGGTCCTTTCCCTTTTGAAATTCGCCAAATATTCGCCAGCAGTGCCACCCTCCAACCGCTAGATGGTGCTGCCAGTTTTCAGTGCCAATACTATAAAGTTAAGGCAAGGTAAACTTTTAGTGTTTTGCGGTGAGGGATAGGGTTAGGGTTACATTAAGGGTTAGAGTAACCTTTTAAGGTTACAGCTTGTGTGAAATATCGACAGCGCTGCAAAATATCGTCAACGCCATCTAGCAGCCACTTGCCGACACTGCAGCTGTCACTGGTGGTGGTGAATTTCAAACAGGATAGATCCATTTACTGTAGGGAAAAACTGTTAGTACGATGTATAGACAGTTTTTTATACCCTTTAAAATGAAATCAACTTCCTGTTGGGGTGACAAAGTCCCTTTAACACTTAGGAGCTAGAATGATGTGAAACGATGATGTGAGGTTTTGAAAGGCTAACAGTGTTTGAGCCACAACTGCTAATGGAAGGCTGCTTGACTAATTTACTCATCTTTCTGTAAAGTAGTACTTTCTCACATTACCCCATAAATCTTTGCCCTTCTAATTTTAACCATTTCAGTGCCATGGTGTTCAAGATGATTACAAAATGTTTCTTTGATTTGATACTTTTATACTTTTTCTAAAACCTATAAGATCTGTGGTGATTTATCTAATAAACAAAGGCCTTGATCTAATGATTCCTCTGATAATACATTTGAAAATACAAGAGTAGTGAAAGAATTTCTTGCATTGATAAGCAAATAAAACCGATAAAAGTATATATTGTCTGACAGTGCAAACCATAGCGAAATGCCCGACAATTTAAACATCCAATCAATGAAAACACCCAATCTCTATTCATTGCTAAAAGCTTTTTTTTAGGACCTTACCAAAAAAAAATAGGGGGCCCTTCCCCTCTTCGCCATGGCAAAATCTGAAAACTGCAGTTCCGCCGCTGGCCGACAGATGGCGGTGCCGATTTTATCATAGAAGGCGTGCCGACAGAAAAGGCCTTTAGCTATGAGAGGCGCGCCCGAGGCCCTGGGGGACCGAGTGCCCGCGCCTAATATAGCGATGGCCTTGCTGTCGATTCAGCACCGTCTAGTCGCATGGGAGAATAATTCTTTGGCTTCCCTGGAACTTGACGGCGCCCGATAACTCACAGCGCCCTCTGGCGGATGGCACCTGTAACTGCAGCTGTCAGTGCTGCAGAAGAAATGCGCTAGCAAAGAGGGATAGATCCAAAATAAGAATTTTGCATTTGCAAAACCCTCCCCTACTTACCCTCACCTCTTATCTTCCCTTCTCTTGTGCTCCTCATTTCTTAATCTCTCTTCCCTTATCTCCTTCCCTCCTCCCCTATTATCCCCCTAATTTCCCCTATCTCTCCCCTGGTATCCCCCTATCTCCTGTAATCTTTCCTTCTCCCCTTATCCTCCTCTCTTTACCCTTATCTTCTCCTCTCTCCCCTTATCACATCTAATGTAATTTTTTAAATTATTTTGTATTGCAGATTTGAGAGCTTGAGAATGTTGTGCTATTCATTTTAATAACTTTCATCAGTTTCCCTGTAGTTTAAAATACAGGAGTGAGTTTAACCCCATTGCGGGTCCTATCTAGTACCCATAGGTTTTTTGGCTACCTTTGCCATTTACGGATGTGAAAATAGAAGACAATGAGTGCTATGCCTCAAGGGCTTAAGAGTAATTAATGACTAAACTCTTTCACTTGTAAATCATTAGAATCTGGAGAGAACTAGAGCTTATACAACTTGAGGGATTTAACTTGAAATATAATATGCATATGTATATATTTACTTTTATGTAGTTTATTTGATAATGAAGTGCCTATACGCTCTTTTTTATGCCTAAAATCATACAAATTGTACATGTTTGGATCCAACCTCTGTAGCTCTTGCAGCTCATGAATACACAGACGGTGAACTGCAGTGTTTCAAATTAGCCTGTCAGTGACCTTTCTCAAGTAGCCTGTTGCAGAATTTTGCCACTGATTGGGTCCTATGTACTTAAAAGTACACTGTCTTCATGAGGGGAGAAACCAGTTAGTAAATATTTGTAATATTTTATAATATTTTCATTAAAAACATGTATATCAGAATTACATAGAAGAGGATAACATTGAAGGGCCAGTGTACACACTTTCCACATTAAGCCTATTTTTTAGTTCACTTGTTTAACATTAAAAACTCATGTGCAAACAGCAAAGCAAATCTTCAGCCATGAAATATAATTTAAAAATGCATGACCTGCCCACAGTCCATATGGATTAGTCCTTAAAATAATAAAAAAACACAAAGAAAGGAGGCTACACCTGTGACTTTTATTAACATGATCAAAGCATAGCAAGGATAATTTGAACACATAATACTTAAAGGGTATCTTTTGCAGCTGAATAGGGAGGCAGAAGGAGCTTAGGGAGGTTAATGAGTGGCTAAAGATGTGGTGCACTAAGGAGGGGTTTGGGTTTTTAGAGCACTGGGCTGACTTCTCACTTCGGTACAATCTCTACAGAAGGGATGGATTGCACCTTAATGATGAGGGAGCTTTTGTACTAGGGGATAGGATGGTAGAAAGGCTGGAGGAGTTTTTAAACTAGTAGGTGGTGGGAGGGACTAGATATAAGTAATGGGGTAGAAAGTGTAGAGGATATAAGGGAATTAACAACTCATAGGGGAGGAGATGGGGGGAGGGTAGTATAGTCAATAGGGAGGTAGTACTAAGTAACTCAAGTACAGTGGCAGGCACTTCAGCACTACAGACTCATAACATAAGGTGTATGCTTGATAATGCCAGAAGCCTGCCAGGAAAAATGGGAGAGTTAGAATTATTAGCAATTAATGAAAAATGGGATTTAATAGGCATTACCGAAACGTGGTGGGATGAATCTCATGACTGAACTGTTAATCTGGATGGTTATAACCTATTTAGGAAAGATGGGGGCAATGGTAAAAGAGGAGGAGGGATTTGTCTATATGTTAAGGTGGAACTAGCGGTTTGTGGGTAGAGTTAAATAGTGGAGCAGCAAATTCCAAAAGAATATTAGTAGGAGTATGCTTTAAACCCCCAACTATAGCTGATAGCGAGGAAATATAATTGTTAATTGTTACAGATTGGAAATGCAGCTAAGCACGGGCAAGTTCTAATAATGGGAGATTTTAATTACCCTGAAATAAACTGGGTAAATGAAACCAGCAGTTCAGTTAAGGGGAGCAGGTTCTTGAGTACACTCAGGGATCATTATCTGGCCCAGGTTATACTAGAAATTAGGCTATCTTGGATTTAATTATCACAAATATTATCAATATAGTATCAAATGTTGAAATAGGGCAACCTTTGGGAAACAGTAATCACAACACAGTCTCATTTGAGATTGAATTAAAAAAACAAAATTTTAAGGTGCCAACAAAAACTCTTAATTTTAAAAGGGCAGATTTTAACAGATATAAACTATAGACTGGGACAAAGAACTGGCAGGTAAAAATACTAAACATAACTGGACAACATTTAATTCCTTACTAAATATACATACTTATCACCATATACCAAGTGGGAATAAAAGTAAAAGGAGTAAATCACATCCAATGTGGCTTAACAATGATTTAAAGATCAAGATACGGAGTAAACAGGCATTTAAATTATACAAACAAGAGGGGACAGAGACTGCTTTACGGGAGTACAAGGAAATCAACAAGGCTTGCAAAAGGGCTATTAGACTTGCTAAAATAGAAAATGAAAAATGTATTGCAAAAGAGAGTAAGACTAACCATAAAATATTTTTTAAGTATATTAATGGGAAGAAAGCAAGGAAGGAAGCTATAGGAACATTACAATGTGACACAGGCCATCTGATAATTAGTGACCAGGAAAAGGCAGATGAGCTAAATAGGTTATTTTCTTCGGTATACACAAGGGAGGTACCAGTGGTTGGGACACTGCAACATAATGGGGCTACACTACCTTCACCAAATAACTGGTTAACGCAGGAAGAAATCCAAAAGAGGTTGGAAAAAATAAATGTTAATAAAGCCCCGGGTCCTGATGGAATACATCCAAGGGTACTAAGAGAACTGAGTTCTGTAATAGCCATTATATTTAATGTTTCAAAATTCACTCAACACAGGGTCTCTACCAGATGACTGGAGAAAAGCTGATGTGATACCTATATTTTAAAAGGGAGCAAGAGCAAATCCTGGGAATCATAGACCAGCGAGCCTCACTTCTGTAGTGGGGAAGCGTTTAGAAGGGTTAATAAGTGATAATATACAAGAATATGTCTATTTGAACAGGATTATAAGTAGGAGTCAACATGGATTTATGAGGGATAGGTCATGTCAAACATATCTAATTCGTTTCTATGAGGAGGTTAGTAGGAACTTGGATCTAGGCAACTCAGTGGATGTAGTCTATTTGGATTTTGCAAAGGCTTTTGATACAGTGCCACATGGGAGACTATTGTGCAAACTAAGGGACACAGGAATTGCAGTAAATATCTGCTCATGGATTGAGAGCTGGCTAAAAGGGTTGTTGTAAATTGAACATACTCTGATTGAACTAATGTGGGAAGTGGGGTTCCTCAGGGTTCAGTATTAGGTCCTCTCCTTTTTAACATAATTATTAATGACTTAGAGGTGGGACTGGAGAGTAGTGTCTCCTCATTTTTGCTGATGACACAAAGTTGTGCAAGGTCATTAAATCAGATAATGATGTGATTTCCTTTCAAATGGATTTACATAAAATTGAGGAATGGGCATCTAAATGGCAGATGAGATTTAATACGAATAAATGTAAAGTTATGCATCTGGGAAGGAAAAAAAAGGCAATTTATAATCTTAATGGAGCAAATATAGGGGTATCAGATATTGAAAGGGATTTGGGAATACTTGTGGACAATCGCCAAGGATCAAGGAGGAATAGTTTTGTCCCTAGCCAATGGTACCCCAAAAGATTTTGCCAAGGCTTCAAAAGTCTTAAGAAGCCTCATGCATAAGGGAAAGACTGTTGGGCCAATGAACAGGAAATTGTACAAATAACGGGTAACCGACTGATAACTGGAGGACTCTTTAACACACCATTCCAAGAAAGAGCTAAAATTCTCAAATATGGAACAAGAGATAAAACAGCCCATTGGCAGGCACATATCTACGAAGAATACGTCATCAAGGTGACATCACTGCAGTGCCCCTTTGTTTAAATTCTCAATGCCCCTGGCCCCCTACCTATATATTTCTATATGCCAACGTATTATGTATATATATATATATATATATATATATATATATATATATATATATATATACTGTATATATATATATATATATATATATATATATATATATATCAACTATAATAGTTGTTAATCTGTGAGTTGTCGTCACACTTGCGAGGGACGTATTTGCGGGGGTGGAGGCCCGCGGGGCTTAGCTGCAATGAGTGTCAAAGGAGCTCATTGCAGGCCGCAACAGTGGCTCTCGCAAAGCGAGGGACGCAGTTGCGGGGGTGGAGGCCTGCGGGAAAAAACGCCAAATACTAAAAAAAAAAACCTTACACACTCATAAACAGCACAGGGTGAGAGCCAGGGAGCCTGTGAGTGAGGTTGCAAGTTAATTTGAGGTATATATGGTGTTTTTTGGCGTTCAAAATTCGGCTAAGCGAGAAAAAAATGGCGGACAAAAAAACGTAAATGGATGAAAACGAGGCTGAAGGCAGTAGAAAAGAGCACAAAGCCAGTACACTTAACTCAAGCCAGTAACATTTAACCCAAGCCAGTAACACTGTTCTTTCTCAGCATTGTTTTCTGGTTTTTTTAACATCTGTACATAATCTTTTGTTTAAATTAATTACCAGTAACACAGGAATTACTTCTATGTTTTAACATGGTAAAAGCAGAACATGTTTGGTTTAACACAGGATTAACCCCTACAAACAACACATACCTCTTCAAAGAGAACATTTTTGTAAACATTTTTAGTCTATTTTTTCTCACAGTTTCAGTGTATTTTGTGGAAGCCAACACTGAATATAACAATTTAAATTTTTATAGTAATCCTTGAAACGGCCCCTGTAGTTTAAAACGATCTGTCCTGCATTTAAAAGAGCTTGTGTTATGCATTAAAAAAGTTTTTTTCCCTTTATATTAATTGAAGAAAATGAGCACTAAAACAATAGAAATGCATGTAAAGAGCATGATGCAGATCAGAGGTTAGAGATCACCACGTGATGATGCAGCCCCCTTGATGTGTCTCTGAGGCTAAGAAAAGGGAGTGCCATAATACAGAAATCAAAAAATGCTTTTTTTCCCCCCCTTGTTACTAGGCCCTAGGAATTGTAGAATTTCAACTATATAAAATGTATCTACAAATATTCAAAGCTGGAACTTTAATCAGCCATAATTATTAGTAAATAGACTACCACTCTTCCCTTATTTTTTTTCTCCCTATCCTCCTCTTTCCCCTTCTTCTCTCCCCCCTTCCCCCTGAGCCGCTTCCTCCGTCTATCTTATAACATCAATTTGAATGTTGTTATGATAAATATGGATAACACAAGCATTCTTTATTTATAGGAGAGGATAAAGGAGATTTGCTTATAAATTGATTTATGGTAAACTGGCCTATGGTTATGCAGACATTACAAGTTTGTGTATACGGTAAGTTACTTTTTTTTTTTTATGATGTGGTTTTCAAGTATTTACTTGACATTAAATTATTATTTGTTATATTTGTGCAACTTCTTTCCAGTTAATCTAGTCAGTCTCTTTTCTCTCAATCTGACTAGAAAAGATCTTGCTATAATGACAATATTCATTAAGACTCTACTGTTTAGAGAGATTATTGAGAACTTGTTTCTCAAAATTGAATGTGACTTATTGAATTTTGTAATATTGTGTAAATGTTTTTTTTTTTTAATGTTCAATGTGTTTACTACTTGGTTGTTTGTTCCGTTGTTGACATTTGCTACTTTAAAGTAACTGCCTGGGGTTAAGGAGATAATAGACGATTATTTCAATATATGACTATGAAACTTAATTTTTTTTTTACAGAATGCTAAGGGTTTGAATTCCACATTTAAAAGACATGTAGCTATGAAATACTTTGATAGAGAAAATGTCGATATTGTCTGTATTCAAGAAACCCACCGTTTAATAAACAAAGAGCTGTGCCTTCCAGGTAGAATTCATAGCTCCAAAATCTCAGCTTCTTACAAAACATTAATCAAGAGGAATAGCTATACTTTTCAATAGAATGATAACCACCACTGAAGGATTTATAGAGATTGACCCACACAGTAGATATATGATATGGGCAGGAATAATAGATAATCAGATCTACACATTAGTAAATGCATATGCTCCCAGCCTGAACCAAAATACATTTCTTAATAAAATATTTATAATGAAACTAAAAAGATGTTTACTGATACTATGTGGAGATCTAAACATGTGCTTGGATCCAATTTGTGATAGAAAGTATTTAACTAAACCTCAGCTGGATACTGATTCATCTAGGAAAGCCAATCATTTTAAACTTTAAACTTTACTAAAATATAATATCTTTGGTGGCTGGAGAACTCTCCATCCAAATGAATTAGACTACACGTTTTATTCACACTGACATAACACCTACAGCAGAATTGATTACTGGATCAAGAATTTATGGAGTTAGCTAGTGAAATAGAAATAGGCTTAATTAATTGGTTAGACCACGCTAGCATAAAACTTAATCTAAACAATACACAACAAACTAAGACAGCAAGGAGAACTAAAATAGACCCTACACTCTTTAAATCAACTGAAGATATAGACAAGCTTAAAAATGAAATTGATTAATTGATTGATTTTTTTCAAATTGAATAAGGGTTCAGTAAACAAAAATGTTGCTTTGGAATACATATAAAGCAGTAATAAGAGGCATTTTGAACTCATGGGCTGCAGCCAGAAAGAAAGAGAAAGTCATTCCACTGAGAGAATTATTTATAAAACTTAGTAAATTGGAGAAATTAAATAAATTATCTCCAACAAAACATCTAGCTAAGCAAATCACATTTATTCAGGCCCAAATAAAAAAAAGAACCCAATTGCAAATCAATAATAATATCTGGCTATTTCAACAAAAACAATATTTCTTAAGTAATAAAACTGGGAAAGTGCTAGCCAATCTATTGAATTTTAGATCTCCCCAAAAAATGATAGAGAATACTAGATCAAAAGGCGAAAATATGTATTAAGCCAAATGAGATAGGCATCTGCTTTGCTCATTATTACAAATCTCTCTATTATTTAGAAGATTTGATGTTGGTAAGTGCTGATGAGCAGTACTTATACACATATTTTTACACTTTTTATGTTTTTATATCACTGAGGAAGCCTTTGGGCGAAACGCATTTGTAATTTTTTATGTTTTTAGATCATTGATTTTATTCATTTTAATGTGCCTATCCCTATTGGCCATATATGGCATGTATTGAGGGTTATATGGTGCAATAAACACATGATAAACACACTATTGTTTGTATTAGTGTGTTTCAATTGTCTCCTATAGTAGACATAAGGAGTTGGAATCACATTTTATTCTATAGACACTATATAATAGTGTACCAAATAGCATTGGTGATCCAACTGTACCTGCTATAAAACCATCTGGATCATATCCTGAGCTACGGATGGAGATCTAAGGATTGGACATTGGGTACTTCCAGAGCTATCCTGTTTAAACCATACAGATACCTCATAACCTTGGGGTCACCACATGTGAGTGAAACAATATATGACTGTTGTTTTGACGTGATTATACACTCATGTTGCACTAGGAGGTGGCGCGCTGTCTTTCCCCTACCCCTCTTATTATTTAGAAGAGATTTAGAATGATTTTGATTGGAGATTTGCGAGCTTGAGACAGTTGTGCAATTATTTCTAATGTTTTACATTGCTTTCCCGGTCATTTACATAGTTACATAGTTACATAGTAATTAAGGTTGAAAAAAGACTTTCAGTCCATCAAGTTCAACCTGTTAAGATCTCCTCTGATCTGCAATATGCGGATTAGTTATTAATTAAATTATTGATTAAATAATTATTAATAGTATAGTATTGGAGAATGAATAAAGAGTTAGTCCATCAAGTTCAACCTTTTTAGATCTCTATTGATCTTTTTAATTTGGACTATTTATTATTATTGTTAATTGTTAATTATTGTTAATTGATCCAGAGGAAGGCAAACATAAAAAAAAAAACCATTGAAACTTTGCCAATTGTCTCATAAGGGGAAAAAAAAGCAAAATTCATTCCTGACCCCAGAAACTGGCGATCAAATTTCTCCCTGGATCAATATTCCTTGCTAGTTATCTAGGATAGCCTTGAATGCCCTCTTTATTCAGAAATATATCTAACCCCTTTTTGAAGTTGTCTATCGAATTCGATGTCACCACCTCCTTTGGTAGAGAATTCCACAGTTTAACCACCCTAACTGTGAAGAACCCTTTTCTTTGTTTAAGGTGAAATCTTTTTTCCTCTAACCTCAACGGATGTCCTCTTGTCAGTTGAAAATCTCTTGCTACAAAAAGTTCACTTGACAAGGCCTTATATTTACCCTGGATGTATTTAAATAACGTAATCATATCTCCTCTTAGACGCCTTTTTTCTAGCGAAAATAAGTTTAATTTTGCTAGTCTTTCTTCATAACTTAGCCCCTCCATTCCCCTTATTATTTTGTAGCCCTTCTCTGTACTTTTTCCAGCTCTAAAATGTCTTTTTTGTGAGGTGGTGCCCAAAATTGTACTCCATATTCCAAATGAGGGCGTACTAGAGATTTGTATAGTGGCAGAATTATATCTTCTTCCCTGGCTTCTATACCCTTCCTAATACATGCTAATATTTTATTTGCCTTTGCAGCCGCTGCTTGGCTTTGAGCGCTGTTACCTAGGTGGTTGTCCACTAGTACTCCCAAATCCCTTTCAATATCTGATACCCCTAGATTTGCTCCATTAAGATTATAGATTGCTTGGCTATTGTTCCTTCCCAAATGCATAACCTTACATTTATTTGTATTAAATCTCATCTGCCATTTAGCCGCCCATTTCTCTAATTTATGCAAATCCTTTTGTAGGGAAAGTACATCATTATCTGATTTTATTACCTTGCACAACTTAGTGTCATCAGCAAAAATGGAGACACTACATTCGAGTCCTACTTCAATGTCATTAATAAATATGTTAAAAAGGAGAGGACCCAATACTGAGCCCTGAGGAACCCCACTTATCACATTAGACCAATCGGAGTATGTTCCATTTACAACAACCCTTTGCTTCCTGTCTTTTAGCCAGCTCTCGATCCATGAGCAGATATTTACTGCAATTCCTGTATCCCTTAGTTTGCTCACTAGTCTTCCATGTGGCACTGTATCAAATGCCTTTGAAAAATCTAAAAAGACTACATCCACTGAGTTGCCCTGATCCAAGTTCCTACTAACCTCCTCATAAAAACTAATTAGATTGGTCTGACACGACCTTTCCTTCATAAATCCATGTTGACTGCTACCTATGATCCTGTTCAAATAGACATATTCTTGTATTCTGTCCCTTATTAACCCTTCTAAAAGCTTCCCAACTACAGAAGTGAGGCTCACTGGTCTATAATTCCCCGGATTTGCTCTAGATCCCTTCTTAAATATAGGTATCACCTCTGCTTTTCTCCAGTCATCTGGTAGAGACCCTGTAGTGAGCGAGTCTTTAAAGATTAGATATAATGGTTTGGCTATTACAGAACCCAGCTCCATCAGTACCCTTGGATGTATTCCATCAGGACCTGGGGCTTTATTAACATTTATTTTCTCCAACCTCTTTTGTATTTCTTCCTGCGTTAACCAATTATTTAGTGAAGGTAGTGTAGCCCCATTATGTTGCAGTGTCCCAACCACTGGTACCTCCCTTGTGTAAACCGACGAAAAGAACCTATTTAGCTCATCTGCCTTTTCCTGGTCACTAATTATCAGATGGCCTGTGTCACATTGTAATGGTCCTATCGATTCCTTCCTGGCCTTCTTCCCATTAATATATTTATAAAATATTTTAGGGTTAGTCTTACTTTCCATTGCAACTGACTTCTCATTTTCTATTTTAGCCAGTCTAATAGCCCTTTTGCAAGCCTTGTTGATTTCCTTATAGTCACATAAAGCTGCCTCTGTTCCCTCCTTCTTGTATAATTTAAATGCATATTTCTTTTTCCTCATCATGATCTTTAAGTCATTGTTAAGCCACATGGGATGTGATTTACTCCTATTTATTTTATTTCCACATGGTACATGCTGATGAGTATGTTTATTTAGTAAGGATTTGAATGTTGTCCATTTATTTTCAGTATTCTTCCCTGTAAGTTCTTTGTCCCAGTCTATATGTTGTATTGCTGCCCGTAGCCCATTAAAGTTAGCCCTTTTAAAATTTAGAGTTTTTGTTGGCCCCTTACAACTTTGTTTTTTGTATTCAATCTCAAATGAGACTGTGTTGTGATCACTGTTCCCCAAGGGTTTCCCTATTTTTACATTTGATATTATATCAATATTACTTGTGATGACTAAATCCAAGATGGCCCCATTTCTAGTAGGTTCTTGTATTACCTGGGCTAGATAATGATCCCTGAGTGTACTCAAGAACCTGCTCCCCTTAGCTGAGCTGCTGGTCTCGTTTATCCAGTTTATATCAGGGTAATTAAAGTGTCCCATTATTAGAACTTGCCCATGCTTAGCTGCATTTCCAATCTGTAACAATAATTGTATTTCCTCACTTTCAGCTATATTTGGGGGTTTATAGCATACTCCCACCAATATGCATTTAGAATTAGCTCCTCCACTATTTAGCTCAACCCACAAGGATTCAAGGATGCCGTTAGTGCCAGCATAAATATCTTCTCTAACTATAGGCTTAAATTCAGGCTTAACATAAAGACAGATCCCTCCTCCTCTTTTACCATTTCCCCTATCTTTCCTAAATAGGTTATAACCATCCAGATTAACAGTCCAGTCATGAGATTCATCCCACCATGTTTCCGTAATGCCTATTAAGCCCCATTTTTCTTGTACTGCTAATATTTCTAGCTCATCCATTTTCCCAGGCAAACTTCTTGCGTTTGCAATCATACACTTTATGTTGCTATGGCTCTGCTGATGTGAAGTGCCTGCCACTGTATTTGAGGCCCCTATTAATATCTCCCTACTTTCTATTGTAACCCTCCCCCCTTCTCCTCCCCCATGGGTAAATAATTCATCCCTTTCCCTCTCTACCCTATTTACCCCAATACTTCTATATAGTCCCTCCCCCCCACCTACAAGTTTAAAAACTCCCCCAGCCGTTCTACCATCCTATTCCCTAGCACAAAAGCGCCCTCATCATTAAGGTTCAATCCATCCCTGCTATAGAGATTGTACCCAAGTGAGAAGTCAGCCCAGTGCTCTAAAAACCCAAAACCCTCTGCACTGCACCACTTTTTTAGCCACGCATTAACCTCCCTAAGCTCCTTCTGCCTCCCTGGGCTAGCACGTGGCACTGGTAGTATCTCAGAAAATACTACCTTGGAGGTCCTTGCTTTAAGCTTATTCCCTAATTCTCTAAAATCATTCTTTAGGACGCTCCATCTTCCACTAACTTTGTCATTGGTACCAATGTGTACCAAGACCGCCGGTTCATTACCAGCCCCTCCCAATAATTTATCCACCCGATCCGCAACATGCCGAACCCGAGCACCCGGGAGACAGCAAACTGTTCGACATTTACAGTGCATTGTTGAATTTTTATTTGCATTTACAGTGCTACGGAGATGTCTTTAACCCATTAGCAAGTCCTCTCTAGTACTCGCAGGATTTTCTTCTACATTTGCCATTTACGGGTGTGAAAACATTTGCTGGCTTTCGTAATTGTAGCAATTGAATAGCGATTTGCGATTTTAGCGATTGTAACTCTTGCGAAATGGAAAGATCAAAGGCTTAGCTGGGGCGTATGTTTCCCGGTTGTAACAACCACAAGGATTTTAAACCTGTTACATGTAGACTGGTTGCGGCTTGCAAAAAGACGCCAATTGAATAGCAAATTATCTTACGGGCTCCATTACAGGCGCCCGTAAATTACAATTGCTCAATTGAATGAAGCTCTTACTAATTCCGATCAAAGTCCGAAGTTCATACAAACTGAGAAATTTTTATCTCAACATGTTGAGCTCGACCACGTAATCTGGTTCAATGTATTGGGAACAAAGGAATTAAAGGATCTTCCTCAAGCAACCCAATCCACCTTAAAAATTTGGTATTGTAGCAACAAGGCTAGGAAATTAGTGCAATTTCCCTCCCCTATGATCCCAATTATATTAATACAGGATAAACTTTTACCTTCAAATATATCCGTTGGAAACGTTAGGAACTGAAAATTTTTGCAGACTTATATGATAATGGTTCTTTTAAGACCTTTAATATATTAAAAATCAATAATGGTCTAACAGATGAGTTGTGGTTAAATTACAACTTACTTAAGCTAACGCTTATAAATTCTGATTTTAATGTATCAAACTCAAGAAACCTTACCCACTTTGAATTAATGTATAAAACAAATACAAAATATACTATATCCAAATGTTTAAAAACTATGACAGCTTCTGTAAAGGACCAAAAAACATTATCAATGTGTAAATGGGAATTTGAACTAGATATGAAATGGGGTCATAGCACTTGGTTGAAAGCATTTGATCTAATTGAAAAAACTATTAAATGTGCTAATTTGAGAGAAATGTATTTCAAATTAACTCAAAGGTGGTATCTAGTCCCAGCATTTTCTAAAAAAATTGCTCAGAAAACCCATTCTGGCAATTGCTGTAGAGGTTGTTCAGAATCAGGGACGCATATACATATGTGGTGGACCTGTAGTATTAAGGAATTTTGTCAGGAGTGTCTCAGTCACATCTCTAAAATTATTAAAAAGATTTTACCTCTGTCTCCAGAACTTATCTTATTCCATATAGACTGACCTTTAAAGACAAAAGCATTATTTGCCATATTTTACATTGTGCCCAATTAGCCATTTTCCCTCCCTTAGTGTTACAAGGTCTCAGGTGTGAATGGGGAGCAGGTGTGTTAAATCTAGTGTTATCGCTCTCACACTCTCTCATACTGGTCATTGAAAGTTCAACATGACACCTCATGGCAAATAACTCTCTGAGGATCTGAAAAAAAGAATTGTTGCTCTAAATAAAGATGGCATAGGTTATAAGAAGATTGGCAAGACCCTGAAACTGAGCTGCAGCACGGTGGGCAAGTGGTTTCACAGGACAGGTTCCACTCAGAACATGCCTCTCCATGGTCAATCAAAAAAGTTGAGTACACGTGCTCAGTGTCATATCCAGAGGTTGTCTTCGGGAAATAGAATATGAGTGCTGCCAGCATTGCTGCAGAGCTTGAAGGGGCTGGGTGTCAGCCTGTCAGTGCTCTGATCATACGCAGCACACTGCATCAAATTGGTCTGCATGTCGTCCCAGAAAGAAGCTTCTTCTAAAGACGATGCACTGGAAAGCCCACAAAGAGTTTGCTGAAGACAAGCAAACTAAGGACATGGATTACTGGAACCATGTCCTGTGGTCCGATGAGACCAAGATAAACTAATTTGGTTCAGATGGTGTCAAGCGAGTGTGGTGGCAACCAGGTGAGAAGTACAAAGACAAGTGTGTCTAGCCTACAGTAAAGCATGGAGGTGGGAGTGTCATGGTCTGGGCCTGCATGAGTCCTGTCAGCACTGGGGAGCTACAGTACATTAAGGGACCCATGAATGCCAACATGTACTGTGACATACTGAAGCAGAGCATGATCCCCTCCCTTTGGAGACTGGGCCGAAGGGCAATATTCCAACCTGATAGCGACCCCCTAAAGAAGATGAATGCAAAGGTAATGGACTGGCGTAGCGTGTCTCCAGACTTAAACCATATTGAGCATCTGTGGGGCATCCTCAAACGGAAGGTGGGGGAGCGCAAGGTCTCTAACATCCACCAGCTCCGTAATGTCATCATGGAGGAGTGGAAGAGGACTCCAGTGGCAACCTGTGAAGCTCTGGTGAACTCCATGCCAATGAGGCTTAAGGCAGTGCTGCAAAATGATGTGGAAAATAATGATGGCAACACAAAATATTGACTCTTTGGGCCCAATGTGAACATTTCCACTTGGCAGTGTACTCACTTTTGTGTGTGTTGAGTTATTTTCAGGCGACTGCAAATTTACACTGTTATACAGGCTGTACACTTACTACTTTACATTGTAGCAGAGTGTTTTTTCTTCAATGTTGTCACATGAAAAGATATACCGTAATAAAATACTTACAAAAATGTGAGGAGTGTACTCAGTTTTGTGAGATACTGTATATGTATATAAAAACTTGCATACTTGCAATCTAAAGGGTATGGGAGAGGTGTAGAAGGATAATAGATGTGATGTGTACAAGTAAGGCTTAAGGTGATAAGTTTCTTTAAACAGGTGAGTTATTAGTGAGTGTTTAAATAATTTAAGGCAGGAGGATAGTCGAGTGGAGCGAGGCAAGGAGTTCCAAAGAATAGGGGCAGCACTAGAAAATTCCTAAGGATGGGAGTGAGAGGAGGTGATAAGATAGGAGGAAAGAAGAAGGTCGTTTGCAGAATGACATTTGGGGGTATACTCAGAGATGAGATCAGAGATATAAGAGGGTACATTTTTGCTGAGGGCATTATAGGTTAGGGCCATAATCCTAAATTTTATTCTAGAGACTATGGGAAGCCAGTGGAGTGAATGACAAAAGTCGAGTTTGGTAGATGAGTCTAGCAGACATGTTCATTATGGATTGGAGTGGAGAGAGACCACTCCAGAGGTGCTCATAAAGATGCACATCAATTTCACTCTTCTGAATCCAAGAATTTATCAGGAATAAAATTGAACCACAACTTATAAGTTAGGACCAAAATAAAAACAGAGGAAAATAAAAATGTGTTTTCCTTGATAGAAAAGAGAGATAGTTAAAAGAGACTAAACATATTTTAGAAAAGTGATAAACAACATAAACTAAATAAAAAAAACTTAACAGAATTTTATTATTTTTTATTTGTAATGCACCAACTTATTCCGTAACACTATACATGGGTTAAGTACAAGGTAAAAACAATATGAATGCACTGCAAAATAGTGGAGGGCCCTGTATTTGAGCTTAAAATCTAATATACTTAGTGCTTTCTCCTAAAGCACTTTACAAGACTGAAAACTAGCAAACTTACAATTTAAAGGGTAACATACATACATAACAAAATGGTAAAATGATATAGCTATTTAGCAGTGTTGCTCAGTAGCATAGATGGATCACCCCAACCACTTAAGAACTAGATTTAATTTTAAACCGCTCATTGTAAAGAGACCATAAACTAATTGGTCCAATATCATTTATTTACTAGCTAAGTAACACATTAAATAATTGTTAGAGAAAATTATAATGTTTGAAAACTCCTTGTCTATAGATAGTTCCATTTTGTCTTAATACAGCTCTTCTTTATTTACTTGTAAATACTCTACAACAGTCCTTTAAGCTCCATATCTGTACCAAAAGGCATGAACAATTTAGGGTATTTATTATGAAATGGTGTATACTGATTGCATTCCACCAGAGGGAGATATTGGCCCAGGTTGGATATGTATTAACTAAATAAATGTTACCAAAATATATGAAACCCTTTTCAGTTCACGACAAACAACAACGACAAGAATATTATATGATCTTGAAAAAATCAGGAAGAGACTTGTTTGCAATTATGTAGGAAAGCAACCAAAATATGTTACTGCAACAAATAATTTATCCCTGCTGCCTTGGCTCTCCCCTATATATTCTTAATTATAGTTAAAGTACCACTGTAGTTCAAGACAAACAACATGGTCCCTATTAAATTGAGCAATTGTTGTTTATTTGAGCCCGTATTGTAGCCCGTAAACTAATTGCTTTTCAATTGGCGTCTTTAAGAGAGCTTCAAACAATCTACGGGTTACAGGCTGAAAATCCCAGTGTTGTCAAAATCGTAACTTACAACCCATCTAAGCCTTTGATCTTTCAAGCTTGCAAAAGTTACAATCACTAAAATCGCAAATCGCTATTCAATTGCTAAAATTCCTCAAGTCCGCAATTGTTTTCACACCCGTAAATGACAAATTAAACAACTGATTGTAGCGCTGTAAATGCAAATAAAAAATCATTAATTAACAATTATTAACACATAGTCCACATATTAAAAGGATCAGAAGAGATCTAGAAAGGTGGAACTTGATGGACTGCCAGTCTTTATTCAACCTCAAATACTTTGTAAATGTAAAAATACTGCACTTTTAAAGATGGGGAAAGTGATGAAAGACATTAGAATTAATTGCACAACAGTCTCAAGCTCGCAAATCTGCAATAGAATTTTTTTTTAATGTTTCACTTCAGTGTCATATCAATCTCGGGAATCAATGAGTTAATGTACAAAATATAAAAAATGAATGGTGATACTGTTTTAGTCCATGTGGATGGCCTTAGGGAGACTAAACCCTAAAGGTAATTTGCATATACAAAACAACTAAGTCAGAGGTGCTCATCAGAGAACGAACCAACCTTAATAGGTTAGTTATATGGCCATGATAAGCCACTCTGAGAGCAACCTCTTTTATCTCACTTGTGCCCTTCACAGGGAGAAATATCCTGTAGTATATCAGTCTGGTCCCACTCAAAAGAGTGACCCAGCTCCGATGTACCAGGCATTCTACCCTGAACAGGAGAAACAGCAAACCCCAGACGCGTTTCGGCCTTTATGGGCATCGTCAGTGAGGTGCAGCTGAACTCCCTAAGGCACAGTGACCAAGGGGTCCACGTCTGGAGTCCCCTATTACCCTTAGGGAGACTAAACCCTAAAGGTAATTTGCATATACAAAACAACTAAGTCAGAGGTGCTCATCAGAGAACGAACCAATCTTAATAGGTTAGTTCCATGATGAGCCACTCTGATATCAATCTCTTTAAGCTCACTTGTGCCCTTCACAGGGAGAAATATCCTGTAGATTGATATACTACAGGATATTTCTCCCTGTGAAGGGCACAAGTGAGCTAAAAGAGGTTGCTCTCAGAGTGGCTTATCATGGCTATAGAAATAATCTATTAAGATTGGTTCGTTCTCTGATGAGCACCTGTGACTTAGTTGTTTTGTATATGCAAATTACCTTTAGGGTTTAGTCTCCCTAAGGCCATCCACATGGACTAAAACAGTATCACCATTCATTTTTAATATTTTGTACATTGTCGAATTGCGAGATTGATCACATATCGGACCTCTACACGCTAATTGATTGACGTGTAACCTCCATGTTTTACTGACGTAATGATGTCATTTACTATTGGCTGTTTCTAAATGGGTGGTTACGTCCTATGTTCCCTCAAAAAAATGTAAGTCAGTGTGCGCAAAAAAATTCTGCTGTGCAACATTTCGCAAGGAGAGTACAATTTTGTGCGTCTTGGCGAGTCAGGTGATAATCAGTGTTATTGTGTCTTAAGCTTAATAGCATACATTGCTTGAACTTTAGCGTTTTTTTACAATATAACGGAGTATGGGTTAAGAAATGTAGCAAGTTTTACATGAAGAAATTGATTTATTAATAAAATTAATTTTTTTCAATTTGCTTCCACATTTAACGGGAATTTACACTAGATCTTAACCTCCTTTTATAATACAGTAGACAGTTAACTGGGACCCATGCGGCTTGCTAGATGCTGGATAAATGTAGTTTCTGGTAGCTTGAGAGTCACTATTAAAATGAGCTGCACAGGATGCTCTGCTAAGTATATTTGTCAGTGAGGGCTCTAGCAGCAGCAGCAGCTTTCGTTCCTCACTGACACACAGGTACGTTCAGCTGGATGGTGCGGTGCTGAACCCGGGGAATGCACCGCCAACACTGCACTGGCGCAGTCACTCATGCCTGTCTGCTTCCAGTTATTAGTGAATTGCAGAGATGTACAGTGGATGCAATCTAGGTGCCTGTAAGCATTTTGTGGCATGACAACCTGGCTCCTGGCATTTGTTGAGCCCTGTAAATCTTACATTTTTTTTCTGGTTGCTTGAGAGTTTTGATTGCTGTAATCATATCAATAAGAGTGATTTTTTACTTCACTATCACTCTGGTCATTTTGATAAGATTGAGCTATGAATTAGAGTTGGAGTAATTGTACAATAATGGCTTTTATACTGTATTCAGTTTAATTGTTTTAATGATGACAGCTGTGGCGGGTATTAGTCCATATATCAAAGCACACTTAAACATAACTTACATAGTATACCATTAAAGTGTACTATTTTTTACTAAATAGTAACACCTTCAGTTATATAAATATCGGAGTCCTTCAGTCATTTAACCACATACTCTGTTCTTTGTTCCCACCAAGTACTCAGTCTTTATCTCCACCACTCTGGTGGCACCAGGTACTAATTCCATATGAAAGAACATTAATTTTTAATTCCTTATAGGTGGATATTTAATTTTAGTTTTGCCATTAACTTTTTCCACCCAGGGAGAAATAGATTTCCATTGACCCTATATCCTTTTCCTTTTGCAACATATGATTATTTTCTTTGTTATGTGCACATAATGAGCCTCATTCAATTTGGGTCGCAACTTGATCGCTATCCATTAAATAAAGAAATTATTTTATATTTTGCCTTAAAAAGTTCAAAATATATTAATTATTATGTAATAACTAGTGACTTGCCCATCAAAAATAACGGCAATAAAATTTAAAGCCTGTCAATGGCATTTGCCTCACATTGCAGCCTCTCCCCCTCTACTTTACTGACCTTGCGATGAGCGCCTTTGGCACTCATCACAGGCCTCGCAATGAGCGCCGAAGGCACTCATTGCGAGCCTCTCCACCCCTTTACCTCTCCCCCCTCTACTTTACTGGCCTTGCGATGAGCGCCTTTGGTGCTCATCACGGGTGTCGCAATCAGCACCTTTGGGGCTCATCACGGGCTTCCCAATGAGCGTCATCGGTGCTCATCATGGGCCTCGCAATGAGCGCCTCCCCTGTGTCTCTTCCCCCACTGTCTCTCCCGCCTCCTCCCTCCCCTGTGTCTCTTCCCACCACCACTCCCCGTGTCTCTCCCCTGTATCCCCTCTCCTCTGTATCTCTTCCCCCCTCCTCTCCCTCCCCTGTGTCTCTCTCCCCCTCCTCCCTCCACTGTTTCTCTCTCCCCTCTCCTCCCTCCACTGTGTCTCTCTTCCCCCATTTCCCTCACCTGTGTCTCTCTTCCCCTCCTCCCTCCCCTGTGTCTCTTCTCCCCTCCTCTCCCTCCCCTGTGTCTCTTCGTGAGTGTGAGTGTTTGTGCCGTTAAGGTTGGTTCCAAGGTCGTTTTTTTTTTCTAAGTCGTGCGTGTGTGTGTGTTTTTAACCTCTGCAAATGCGGACCCTCGCTTCGCGGACAAACATAGCCGACGTAGCATTTGCGGACAAACATAGCCGACGTAGGAGCCTCCACCTTCCGCATTTTGCGGAGCAAACTGCATCCCTCGCTTTGCGAGGGTTGCAGTTCTTGCGGGCTCGCTGCGCGAATGTACCCAGATCAGTGCAAGACTAAATTAAAAAATATAATTAAATTAATAAAAAATAAATAAAAATTTATAATGTAAATTATCTGAATGTCAAAGCGAATCCTAATGTGTATAAGATGAAACCAATCAATGCCCAGACCAAAAAAGTTGAGAGTCACTATTTTACATAATAATGCAAAGTGGCTTCCATGAGTTTAAATTTAATTAAAAAGAGCAATTATTTCACATATGGTGGGCTAAGAGTGATAGAAGCCCTCCACCATACAAAGTACAGTAGTACAAATAAGGAATAGTATATTAGTGATTCCATTTGAATATCTAAAAAGTGGTTTGGATTGACAGAGTGAGGGTGCATTATGTGGTGTCATTTGCATGTCCCGCTCAGTTTTCCCAAAGTGCAGTGCATATACTGTATTTCTGTAAAATTTGAGCAGGAAATTTGTTTTTATTTACCTTTTTTTTTAGACATTCAAATGGAATCACTAATGTACAATTCCTTATTTGTACTATTAAAAAGAGCAAAATGTGTCAATGCACAGAGAGAGATCATTAAGATGGAGCCAGTTCACTGACTCCTATAGATATATTACTAGTGCGCAGACAAGGTCACCCTGCAAGGAATGCAGTTTGTTTATGGTAGCGCAAGGTCTAAGAGGCTATTATACATTTTAATGCAGAACATTTATCTGACCTTCACAGTGACCACTTAGGTAGACCTGCTGCCTCTGCATTATTGGTCTGGACAGTTATTAATGTAAACTAAAAATAGTCGTGCCCAGCAGTGTTTATATTACAGACATAGAATGGGTGAGTGTAATTGGGTGTGCAATCAGGGTTATGAATTCCTGCATTTTTCCTCTTAAAGGACGAGTGTAGTGCTCATATAATAGGAATTAATTTGCTAATTTCATAATTCAATAGTACTAAAATAAGTCTGAAGAAAATGAATGTAGTTTGTATAACTCACAGTTAGTGGACATGCTTCTTTACAAATCCTATCAGGTATTCAGGGGGTTGGAGGGATTACCCCACAAGTCTGTTCTGATGTGAGTCTTTGCTTTCCTCCACTGCAGATAAACTCTGACAGGTGACCAACAAATTTAGGACGATGTCCAGGGCACATTCTGTCTTACTCCCTGGTCAAGGGATAGAAATATTCTCTGCAAGTGTCTGAAGCCATTATGTTCAAATGTACATTTTATAAACTACATTGGATTTATTGTGGTTAGCGACTAAATAACCACAGTGGCAAAAAGCAACTGTAAAAGCATCTAGAAAAGTAGATAAAACATTATATTTAAAAGCATAATTAGACAAGGAAATAGTTATTAATATAGTTTTTAATTAGAAAAAAATGCCTCTGTTGGAACCTGCTGGCATCCATGATACGTTGGTGGAAGTTGTATGTGTGAGAGCAGTGTTTACATTACTGGGGAGCAGTGACTGCATTTCCTGAAGCAAGTAGTCTGCTTCTTGATCTATGAATGTGTAGGGTTGTAGAGTCATTTTCAATCAGATCAAATTATCTAACAAATCCCTTTGACTTCTCCCAATTCTCTCCTCCCTTTACATTTCTGGAGAGATATTGTTGCATTTCCTGAAATACAGAGTCTGCTTCCGGGCTAGTGAGGAAGGAGGGGTGAGGTGTCAATTTCAATCTTATCCAATTATCTTTACAATGGCTCCCTCTTCTAGCCTTCCCCTCTATCCACCGATAGAAAAAAAAAACACCTTCATTATCAAGCTCTCAGAACATGATGTAACAAAGACAAAATTCCACTACTCATAAATTAAGATTTTATAAAATATTTTTTTTATTGCCAGCTGCTGATGTTAGTTTGTGATATACTTTATAAACAAGAGCAGTTTTTCCTGACCTACAGTGATCCTTTAATATGAATAGGGGTAGCAAGCCTGCACACTTCTCATTCTGCTTGGTAGCTCCAGAAATATGCCCAGCCTGGTGCTGTTATCTGGTTCATAGACAGGTGCTAGGGAGGCGCAATGTGATATACACCACGTCTCCCATATCTTGCCTCCCGCCCCAGTATACAGAGCGCTCTGGAGCAGTCCGCATTCCTAAACCTGCACTCGTAAAACTCTCATGTAAATAGTAGGGTCAGGTGGGATCAGGACACTGACAATGTAAATATTTTTTTTATAGAAAAAATAATGCATGAATGGTAAAAAATGTATAGTTTAATGTTTAACGATATTGTATATATGTGATATATTAATACCAAGGCTGCAGTATTCTGAGTTTATGCTCTGTATTTTGAAGCAGTGTGGTGGGTAAAACACAAAAGAGCCAAAAGGCCCATCTAGTCTGCCAATTTTATCGAACACTGAGGATAACTTTATTCTTGTCCCAACATGATTACATTTCTTAAAAGCATATGGAAGGTTTCTGAACTTTACAAGGTATATCATATCCCTATGTATCTACTGTATTTACTTTTATGTACTTTATTTTATTAAGCATTAAAGTAAATAGGTACACAGGGATATTATATAACTAGTAAAATCCAGAAAACTTGCATATCCCTTGACATTACCACTTACACTGGAACACTTTCCATTTATCTACTGCCTTTTCTGTAACACAGTAGTTTCTCAAATAACCCCTAAATCTCCCACCTTCCAACTTGCTTTCATGAACTCTTGCATTATTTTTCTTGATCATACGTCTCTCCTAAACTTATTAAATCCTTTGATATATATGAAAGTCTATTTCATATCACAATCTCTCTATTTGGTCCTCTAATCAATCCCTGAGACCTTATCTGTTGGTCCTCAGGAATAAAGAGGGATGAGGGAAACCTAACTCTTTAATTATACCATTACTATTATTCAAAAATGTATTATTAATTCTATTACAAGTGTTGATTAACATGCAGCTAAATTGTACTCTATTCAAATCAGCTAAATATTAAATAACAATTTAGTGTATCACATGTAGGGGCCCCCAGTTAAATATGTTCTTTACAAAAATAAAAAATGTTGTGAGGAAATATTGGTAATTTATTCTTGGAGGTAGGTTATTTACTTGCAGTCCTCTCATAAATAAATGCAGCCCTATAGGCCCAAAAGTGCGTGACCAACATCATAAGCATTCTGAACAGCCCTGTAGATCCACAAAAATATATGTGATAGTAATTGAGGTTGAACCTTTTTAGAACTCATTTGATCTGCAATATGCAGATTCATTGTTATTTGATCCAGAGGAAGGCAAAAAAAAAAAAAAAAAAATCCTGCAAATTGTCTCAAAAGGAAATTAAAATAAAATTCTTTCCTGACCTCAGATACTTGGATCGGATTCCTCCTTGGATCAATACTCCCTCTCTAATCAACTATCAAATTTGCTGTCGCAACCTCTTTTGGTAGAGAATTCCACAGATTAACCACCCTTACTGTGAAGTACCCTTTTCTTTCTTTAAGGTGAAATATTTTTACTTACTTTTACTAACATCAAAGCATACCCTCCTGTCAGTTAAAAACCTATTGGCACAAAAAGTTCACTTGACAAAGCTTTATACTAACCCTGGATATATTTTTACGGTAATCATATCTCCTCTGCTTCTAGAGAAACTATGTTTAATTTGGTTAGTCTTTCTTCATTACTTAGGCCCTCCATTCACCTTATTCATTTTGTTTCCCTTCTCTGTACTTTTTCCAGCTCTAAAATGGCCTTTTTATGAAATGGTGCCCAAACAAAATGTGTAATGTTCACACCAGGGGGGGGTTCAAACTCAGGAATAGCCCCAGGCGGCAAAAGCTCTAGCTACGCCAATGATCATACCTATGGTGATCACATCATCATTCTATAAAGTAATTCTCTGTCATACTCATCTAATAAAGCAAGATTCATCATTTACTAACTGTAGAAGAGGTCCCCCACCCTGTTGTGGATCCTGGTGCTTTGCATCTGCCTTTTTGCTGCTAATTTACAAATTCCTCTTCCAATGCAATGAGCATCATACTGGCTTCTCTTGTACCTTTTTTGCACGGTTTGCCTACTTTTAATCCAATATAATAACTCCCAAGTCATTACCTCCTCTGTTACTCTCATCAAATTACAATATTCAGTAAGGGAGTAAGAGTAAGAGTAAAAAGAGAGAGCTAAAGGGTGGTCTGTCTGCATAAAAGGGGTATGGAAAAATCCTATATTTTACTAGATATATAATACTAGCGACTTGCCAAAAATGACGAGACAATAAAATTTCAAGCCATGGGAATGCTGTTTGACACAGAATGTAAACCCTTTTGAGACTGTGAGGACCTTCAGTGCTCATTGTGAGGCTTGCGCTGAGCGCCTTCGGTGCTCATCGCATGCCTCGCAATGAGCGCCTTCAGTGCTCATTGCGAGCCTCTCCTGTCGTGTACTTTTGGTCCTCTGAGAGAGATATATATTTCTATGTATATGTAGTTAAGTAATAATGAATGATTTCTTAAACAAATTAATATACTTTTATTGTTTATAATTCATATATGCAGCGAGCAATAGGCTGAAGAGCTAACAATCTGTTTGTATTTTCCATCTGCATAGAATATACCGTTTGAGTGTTTATGCCCTGCTTATCATAGGCTGCATGCGCAAGGTAATGCCGTTGGTTTATTGTGTTTAGCGTCATTGTATAGTCGTAATGTTATTAATGTGTTAAGCGTCTGATGAGTATTTTCCGGCTTTTGTAACCGTGTATTTTCTAGAGTGATGTGTAAAGTGCTACGCGTTTGGCAGTGTTTTGCGCAATCCGTGGTTGTGTAGCCTCGTTTTCATTTTTTTCGTCTGACATTTTATTCCTCGCTGACGCTTAGGCGATTTTCGAGTGGTGAAAGTGCTAGACACAGACACAGACTTTGCTGTACGTGATGTGCTCTGTGCAGTGTCTCAAACAAACCAGTGACCATCTCTCACTAATATGTTGCAATGTGCTAATGAGTGAGGAAGCTACACTACACATTTAGCACTACAGAGTCTGTGTCTGCAAACACTGCAGTGGGCAATGAAAACTGAGCTTATAAGCACTTCTTAATAAAATAAAGTACATAAAAGTAAATAGACACATATCCAGTTGACACATACAGCCACATTAAATTTGAAGCCCGTAGCAGCATAGGCAAGCCCGCAAAAACTGCGGGCTTGAAATTTCGGCTGCGTTACAGAGCTATTACGTTTCACCATGCCGCGAGTTACAGGCTGTAGATGCAAGCCCGTAAACCATTCTTGCGCCGATTGGATGTGCGGCCGTGAACATGATCAATTAGTCAAACCTATAGTAACGGGTTTAGACGGAGCCAATACAAATGAGATCATCATTGAAAAATGGAGGTTAGATTTCAAAGTCTTACGGGTTTCAATTTTGATTTTCGATCGGATCCGCATTCCAGAAATAGTCCAATATTAATAAATATGATATTCTAGTCCATGCGAGCTCCATTATATGTATTAACACATTGATTGCCGGGATCGATATAACATGGAAATTAAACAGAGAATAATGTATTTTATATTGCAGATTTTCGAGCTTGTTGTGCTATTAATTTTAATACCTTACATCACTTTCCTTTCATTATTAGTACAGTAGTGAGTGTATTGGCATTTACAATGCTACGGATAGGACTTTAACTCCCTTGCGGGTCCTCTCTAGTACCCGTTGGCTTTTTGGCTGCCTTTGTGGGTTATGGGGTTGTACACCAGTGGATTTGTAGCAATTTAATAGCGAAATTGGATCGTAGCGGTTACGGGCTTGGGAGAACAAAGGATTTGCGGGCACGCAGTTCAAATTTCCACATGCTGTTGCCTTTTTTCGCCCTTAAGCCGCAAATCATTGTCGGCTTGCTTTACGAGGCCAATTTAATAGCCGCAAGTCTTGCGGGCTACGTTACAGGCTACTGTTTTACACATTCAGGGAATGTAATGTGGTTGTTTGTTACCCAGAGTTCCTGTATAACCTTTTAATACCTTATGTGCTGAATTAGCAAAAGTGACTGATCTATCTGTCTCCCCAGGACAGACACATCAGGCCTACTTGCTTCATGTGTGGACGAGATCAGGCTTGTCTATCCTCCAATATATTGAGTACTGGTGGCTCAGGTATATAACATAAGAACCAAGTTTGGTGGTCAGGGTGCTCCTAAGGATAAATTGAATATTATATTTAGAGAGAAAGAAGATCCTTGTGTAGGGCACACCTGATTATCCTAATCTCAGAAAAGAGAATAAACTAAATTATAAAACTTAACTTTTATTAAATGGTAAAATCCATATTAATATATGTGAACATAGGATGCAAAGGTTAGAGATATTGAATTGGCTGATATAGAATCGCAATAATGTAAGGTCAGATATTCTGCCCTTCATAGACAATTAATACTAAAGTGCTAGAGTGACAGTAAGATTGCAATGATTATATGGTGACACTAAATATATAAAGTGCTAATGGTCCAAAGGTGCTAATAGTAAAAAAGGGACAAGTGCTATTGCTCATATAGTTATATAACTATATGATTGTAATGAATATGAGCAATCCAAATATAAATATAAATTGCTACAAGTGTACAGATAAATATTATATACAGCTATGTACTCATAGTGAAAGAGATTCTAATTGCTTTTTCCAATTCGTAGGGACTTGTGTTGCTATATAGTGAAGAAATAGCAACAGAATGACAGGCACCACAGTGCTGTTATCCGTTTTCCTGTGTAATACTGTCCCAATTCCGTAATGTTCTATAACCAGGATTTCCCCTCTGTAATGTCCAACCCTCCTTCTTTTGCCTAAAGTTTCTGTGCTATATGAGCTGACTGGTTAAGGGAAAGGACACTAACTCTCTAACATGCACACCTCAGTCTAGACGCTAAGAAATTACATCATTGACCCGCGACAGCATTCCTACGTAAACCCGACGCACATTTCTTGAATTTCATCAAGGGTTACGCCTGCCTTCTAATCGCTACTTTTTGAAGGCTGGCATAGTCATGACAACACTGTTAAAAAAGATTAAAAACCAGTATCAAGTTCAAATCTGTAGTTTATTATCTTGTTTATAAATCAATGATTATCTCATCATTTAGGTGTCTATTAGATGTCCATTGTGGGTAATAAGAGTATCTTGTAAGAGAATATATTGGATTTTCGGACATAAAATATTGCATATATTATTATATTATATATATCTTATATATCTAATGTTAGGTGCTATTTGATAAGCAATTGATATTTCCCAGTGCAAATATAATACTAGTATGGCATTTCATTTTATTACATATATTGAGATATAAAATGGTAAATTCTCATATTCTACATATAGTATTTTTGGTTATGGCCAGACCACATATTGATTGTACTTGCCAGTATTTTACTGTCTTCCTTCTTTATGTTTAGTGATTTTTATCCTTGGCAATACATTATGGCCTACCTTATTAAGGCTGTTAATGCTTTCTTAGGCCCTCATTAAATTGCGATTTGGCCAATTGTATAGTGTTCTAAATAAGCACTAGTGATGTCGCGAACATAACATTTTCGGTTTGCGAACCGCGGACGCGAATTTCATCAAATGTTCACGAACGGGCGAACCGGGGCGAACCGCCATAGACTTCAAGGGGCAGGCAAATTTCAAAGCCCACAGGGACTCTTTCTGGCCACAATAGTGATGGGAAAGTTGTTTCAAGGGGACTAACACCTGGACTGTGGCATGCTGGAGGGGGATCCATGGCAAAACTCCCACAGAAAATTACATAGTTGATGCAGAGTCTGGTTTTAAGCCATAAAGGGCATAAATCACCTAACATTCCTAAATTGTTTGGAATAACATGCTTTAAAACATCAGGTATGATGTTGTATCGATCAGATAGTGTAAGGGTTACACCCGCTTCACAGTAACAGACCAATCTCCTTATTTAATGTACCGCAAACAACCGCAAACAGTCCCTTTGCACAACCGCAAACTCCCCATTTGCACAAGGTTGGATTACAAGCTAGCCATGTCCCGTTCCTTGTCCTCACTGATGTCATTGAAGGTCTCTTCCTCCACCCAGCCACCAAGGGTCCCCGAAAGGTGACAACAAGCCCCCTGGGATGCCTGCTGTGTTTGGTCTTCCACCTCCTCAAAGCCAACTTCCTCCTCTGACTCCTCTTCTTCAGACTCCTCTCTCTGCTTTGCCTCTGTCTACGTTATTATAAGGTGTGTACTGTTAAGTAGTACTATTCCTATCGGTTTAATCACTGTTAAGTCCACTATTAGGGGACGTGTATATGGCATTGATTTTTGGAACAGGGAGATGGAAAAAGATGCTTGGTCGGACCTCCTACTTCAAATTTGGGGCACTGCACGTGCAATGTAATGTGCCACCAGATAGGAGTGGTGTATTAAGTTGTACGATTTATTCCTATCAGTTTGATACCTGTTACGTCACCTATCAAAGGACGTGTATATGGCATGGATTTTTGGAAGCGGGAGATGGAAAAAGATGCTTGGTCGGTCCTCCCACTTCAAATTTGGGGCACTGCGCGTGCAATCTAAGGTGCCACCAGATATGAGTGTCACTGTACACTGGCAAAAGTTGGCAGTGTAGGCGCTGTAGGCCTCACACACACGCCTGTAGGCAGGCAACTGATATTCAATCGATTACAGTCAAAAAAGTGTTGTTTTATGTTACTGTACACTACGGTTGCACCAGATATGACGTATCACTGTGCACTGGCAAAAGTTGGCAGAGTAGATGCAATAGGCTTCACACACACGCCTGTAGGCAGGCAATTGCTATTCAATCTATTACAGTCAAAAAAGTGTTGTTTTATTTCACTGAGCACAATATAAGCTGTGAGCCTGACACAGGCAGGCAACTGAAATTAGATTAAAGGAAAAAAGGGTTGTTTTTTTCAATGTATGGTACACCAACTATGACTGGTGAAACAGAGCAGAATATTAGCTGTGAGCCTGACACAGGCAGGCAACTGAAATTAGATTAAAGGAAAAAAATGGTTGTTTTCAATGTATGGTACACCACCAGGTATGAGTAGTGAAAATAAGCTGCTGATATGTGTCTGCTGACTGTGAGGTGCAGGGTCAAAGTTTCCTTAATGATAAAGAATAGGGGGCGGACCGAAAAGTGCATGTGTCCGCCGAGCACGAACGAGCCAAAATCGCAGCAAATAGTCCGTGGGCGAACTGTCCGCGACATCTCTAATAAGCACATAACATATTTTTTTTTAAATAAGTTTTTAGTTAGTGAAAACCTTGCTTTTGGATAGATGTTTACTAAGTAAAAACTTGTTTAAAAATATATCTTATGTGCTTATTTAGACTACTATTCAATTGGCAAAATTGCAATTGAATGAGGGCCTTAATGTTTAAGCTAACTAAATATTTATATCCTATTTCATATATTCCTAATTATTTTACTCATTCTGAAAACGATGATGTCAAATTATATTTTTCAGTATATATGACACAAATTGTTATTATTTTTTCTCTATATTATGAACTTGGATTAAAGCATTTTTAAATATTGATTATCTGTTTTATCTAAGTATAATCTGGATTTATAAGGTCTTCACAGAGCCTCTGTTTTAAATATACAGAGTAAAGGTGAAACCTTCATTGAGGCCTTTTGGTTTTTTAGTGCCAAGTAGGTAAATCCATTTGGCTTCTTTCTTTAATAATTCTGTGTCTATATCACCTTCCTTATAGTTTTTTCAACATGATCTATAGCTATAAAAGTCAGAACTTTAATGTCACCCTTATGTTTATTATTAACATGCATAGCTATTGGGGTGTCATATTCTTTCTTGACACTATAGATGCGCTCCAGAATACACCGCCTGAATTCTCTGCAGGATTTTCCTACGTATCTGTCTCCACAAATATATGTTATCAAATAGATAACACCCTCTGTTTTGCATGTGAGTAGATGTTTTATTTTATATGTCTGTTTTTCTGAAAGAAAAGTTTTTGTAGGTTTTACATATTGACATGCCTTGCATGAATGACATTTAAAACATCCCTTTGTTTTCTGTAACCATGGTTTGTTTTATTTAATATCCAAATAACTTCTAGAAAGATAATCTCTTAAGTTTTTGGACCTTCTACTAGTAATTGCTGCATAGGTGGGTAGAAACGGTTTAAGATCTTTGTCATCCAATAGAATGCCCCAATGTTTGTTAAATATTCTCTTGACCTCATGCCATTTGCTGTTACAGGTCCCAATACTTCTTACTGTATTGTCTAATTCTCCCTTTTTGTCTTTGAGCAGATCTTCTCACTTGGTATTTTTGGCTCTATAATAGGCTTTTTTTTAGGGTATTCTTTGAATAGCCTCTTTCCAAGAAGCAAGATTGTAAGTCCTGAGATTCTTTCTCAAAATCATTGTCATTAGAGCAGTTTCTTTTCACTCTCAAATATTGTCCAATAGGTATATCTTCAATAAGTGCCTTTGGATGACTGCTTTTTGCATGTAGCAAACTATTGGTAGCTATTGGTTTTCTATAGGTCTAAGTGCCTACAGTGCCATCTTGTGTTTTAAATATTTGTAAGTCCAAGAATGTAATGGACTCATAACTGATTTCAGAAGTCAGATATAGACTCAAATTATTTTTGTTAAGAGTTTTAATAAAGTTCTGTAAATGCTGTGATGAACCATTCCAGAGTATCAAGATGTCATCGATAAAGCGTACCCAGAGTTCCACATGTTAAGTATATATCTCCAATTCTTCACAAAAAAACTTTTGCTCTTCTCACCAACCCAAGAATAAATTTGCATAAGTGGGAGCACAGGCTGTGCCCATCGCTGTCCCACGAATTTGTTGATACAATTTATCTATAAAGACAAAATAATTGTGGGTTAAGACAAATTCAAGTAATGCTAAGAGAAATTCGTTGTGTACAGCGTATTGATTGCCTTTTTTATCCAGAAAGTATTTGACTGCAAAATTCCCTTATCATGATGGATGCTTGTGTACAAAGATTCTACATCTAATGACACTAGGTGTAATGATATATGAATCACAAGGTTTTGGAGACCAGCAGCCTAGGTCAGCAATGATCCAATTCAGCAACTTGTAGGTGAAACAGGAACAAGCTTTATTGAAGGGAACAGGAACCACAATAATCTGGCAAGGTACATAGACAGGAAGTGCCTTATATAGGCCAAGGACCAGACACCTGACCAGACACAGCTGAAGAGACTAGTCACTGATACTATTGCTAGCAGAGTCAAGGTTTATCAGATCTCAAAGAAATTCACCAAGACAGGCTGACGCAGTGGTAGGGAAGAGGTTCAGCAGCCTGGGGACCTGGGTTCAAAACCCAGCAGAGTCAATTCCTCACACTAGGATGGTTTGCCTCCTTAGAGTTTTTAATATAGGACGAAAGGCTAAATACAAATTCTCTTAGAATTTGGTCTAAATATGTAGCTCAGAAACTTTAGGCAAAAGGAGGGTTGGACATTACAGAGTGGAAATCCTAGTTAAAGAACATTATGGAATTGGGACAGTATTACACAGGAAAACGGATAATAGCACTGTGGTGCCTGCCATTCTGTTGATATTTCTTCACAATATAGCAACACAAGTCCCTACAAATTGCAAAAAGCAATTAGAATCTCTTTCACTATCAGTACATAGCTGTATATAATATTTATCTGTACTCTTGTAGCAATTTATATTTATATTTGGATTAATTCATATTCATTAAAATCATATAGTTATATAACTATATGAGCAATAGCACTTGTCACTTTTTTACTATTAGAACCTTTGGACCATTAGCACTTTATATATTTAGTGTCACCATATAATCATTCCAATCTTACTGTCAATCTAGCACTTTAGTATTAATTGTCTATGAAGGGCAGAATATCTGACCTTACATCATTGAGATTCTATATCAGCCAATTCAATATCTCTAACCTCTGCATCCTATGTTCACATATTTTAATATGGATTTTACCATTTAATAAAAGTTAAGTTTTATAATTTAGTTTATTCTCTTTTCTGAGATTAGGATAATCAGGTGTGCCCTACACAAGGATCGTCTTTCTCTCTAAATATAATTGTCTATCCTCCATAATCAAACTCATCTGACATCCCAACCTGTCTGAAACCTCTCAGATGAATCCCATATTTCTTCCCAGACAAGACCTGCTTGTCTGCCTCAAATTTGTCAAACCTATCATTTGGATGTTTGCTCATGAGGCTAAAGCTCAAATATTTTGTCCATATTATGAAAAGACAGAATTCCCTAGAGAAGACTCTGATGCTGGGAAAGATTGAAGGCACACTAAGGAGGGGAAGACAAAGTGGGAGATGGATAGATAAGGTTATTTAAGCAATGAACACAAGTTTGATGAAGCTCAGAGGGGCAGTGGCTGAATGATGTGCCTGGGTGCTGTGGTCCATAGGGTCACCGAGAGTTGGACATGACTGAACAACTTAACAACAACAAAAATCCTTCAAGTGTAAATAACATAATTTTTTACTTACAATTTAACTACTGAATAATTAAACAGCTTGAGTCATGTAATAGAAGGGAGGTGAAGACAGACACAGCATATCAGGAAGATCACATTCATCAAAAATCCATTTTATTTGCAGATGGATTATAAACAGGTTTCTTGAATTAACAAGTGGTGAAGTAGATACTTGTAGCCCTTGCCTGGTGTTTACACCTGCCCTTTAATGCCAGATCCCAGTCCTGTCCACTTTATCCAGTTCTTCCATCTTCTCTCACCTAGGAGAACCTCACCAGCTACTTCCCACTCATCACCAGAGTAGACACCAGAGCAGATCCGGCCCTCTACTCTTAGATTAGACCTACCTGATTTCACAAAGAAAGCACCTATTTCCAGGTGAATAACAGCAAAGTACATGTAGAAAACAAATATAAAAAATTAGGACAATGTTTATTATATCGAAAACTGATGTGATAAAACACATATAAAAGAGGGAACCTCATAAATTAAGCTATGAATTACTAGGGAATAGAGAGAGAGGGGTAGCTGGAGCTTTTGCTGCCTCTCTCACACCATCCTTCTCTCTCCCCCTTCCTTCTTTTTGTCCCTTCCTTTTCTCTCTCCTTCTATTTCTTGCTCCCTCTCATTTATTCTTTCTCAGTCTCCTCCTCTCTCTCCTCTCCTTTCTCTCCCTCTTTCTCTCTCCTTCTCCCCGCTCTCACTTTCTCCCCTCTGTGTATCCTTCTCCCTCTGTCTATCTCCCTTCTCTCTCTCCCCCTCCTGTCTCTCCTTCTCTCTCTCCAGCTCTCTCTTTCTGTCCCCTGTCTCCCCCTTTCTTTCTCTCTCTCTCTCTCCCTCTCTCTTGCTGTCTCTCTCCCCCTCTCTCCTTCCCTCCCTCCTCTCTATCCTTCCCTCCCTCTTTCTCTCCCTCTCTCTATCTTTCTCTATCCCTCTCCTCCCACTCTTTATTTCTCTCCCTCTCTCTTTGTCTACATCTCCTCTTTTTCTCTCTGTCTCTATCTCTCCCTCTTCCTACAGCTCCACCTCTCTCTCCTCTGCTTTCTCTTTCTCTACCTCTTTCTCTGTGTCTCTCTCTTTCACACCCCACTCTCTTTCTCTCGCTACCCTGTCATTCACTCCCCTCTCTTTGTCTCCCTCTTTCTCTCCCTCTGTCTCTCTCTCCTCCTCTGACTCCCCCTCCCCCTCTCTCTCCCCCATCTCTCTCTCTTTCTCTCTCCTATATTGTCTCCATCTCCCTCTCTCTCTTTCTGTCTGTCATCTTTCTTTTTCTCCCTTACTCTATCACCCCTCTCTTTTTTCCCTCTCTCTCTCTGCTTGTCTCTATATCTCCCCAACGTTACCCCTCTTTCTCTCTCCCTCTCCTTCTTTCTGTCTCTCCCCACTCTTTGTCTCTCTCTCTATGTCTCTGTTTCCCTCTTTCTCTCTCCCCTCTCTTTCTCTCCCTCTCTCTGTCTCTCTCGCCCTCTCTCTCTTTCTCTCCCCCCTTTTTCCCCCTCTGACTCTCTCCATCTCCCACCCATTCTCCATCTCCCTCTATCCCCCCTCTCTCTCTGTTTCTCTCTACCCCATCTCTTTTTCCTCTTTTCTTCAGTTTAATTCTAAACTTTGCAATAAGAAGCTCATGGTCTGAACCTCAGTTAGCTCCAGGTCTTGTATTTGCTGACTGTATGGAGCTCCTCCATCTTTGGCTGCAAAGTTTATAGTTAATCGGATTTCTATATTGTCCATCTGGTGATGTGTCCATGTGTAGAGTCGTCCCGGAGGCTGTTGGAAGAGGATTTTGGCTATGACCAGAAAAGTATCTTGACAGAAATCCACTAATCTCTGTACTCCAAGGCCAAACTTGCCAGTTATTCCAGATGCTGTTTGGTTCCCTACTTTAGCATTCCAATCACCCACGATGATAGTAACATCTTTTCTTGCTGTTATATCTATGACGTGTTAAATATTTTCGTAGAACTGGACAACTTCAGCTTCTTCAGCATTCATGGTTGGAGCATAGACTTGGATCACTGTGATGTTAAATTGCTTGCCTTTAATTTGAATTACTATATATATATATATATATATATATATATATATATATATTGCTTTCTGAAAATGTTTTACCCATTATCAAGGTAAATTATTCAAAATACCATATAGAACTTCAGAACCACCTGCCACCCCCAAATCAAGCCCTCCTGTTCTCTTCCTGGTAGGGGTGGAGCTACCAGTGGTGCAGGTAATGCAATGCACCAGGTCCTTCCTCTGCAGAGCCCAATGCTGTGTATTTTTTTTTTTTGCACCCAGGCCTAACACTATCTTCCTTGGGCCCCCTCCCCGGACTTTCTTGCCCAGACACTCCTCTGGTCAAAATTTGGTCTGTGCCTTTTTTAAAAAGGAGCATTTCTATAGAAGGTCCGAGGTGGCAGTATGAAGAAGTTCAGCACACTGGGGATGTGTATCAGGAAAGAGACGAGAGAGAGCAAGGGCTGGATCAAAGCAAAGTACATAGGGGTTGGTTCTATGAGGGGGTGTGCAAAGGCAGATAGGGATGGGTGCTATGTGGGGTGGGTTATGAGACGGGTTGGGTGCTGTGGTGGGATGGATGCTGAGAGGGGATGGCTGCTGATAAGGACTGTGGTAGATATTGAGAGGGACTAAAAATGGTGCTAAAAATAGAGCTACAATGCAGAGTTAAAAAGTGGAGATAAAAAGTGTAATTCCACATACCAATTGCATTTTTGAATAATTAATCTTGTTAATGGGCAAATAATTTTCAGAAAGCAATATATATATACATTTCAATTCAAATTAAAGGCAAGCCATTTAACATCACTGTGATCCAAGTCTATGCTCCAACCATGAATGCCGAAGAAGCTGAGGTTGTCCAGTTCTACGAAAATATTTAACACGCCATAGATATAACACCAAGAAAAGATGTTACTATCATTGTAGGTAATTGGAATGCTAAAGTAGGGAACCAAAAGACACCTGGAATAACTGGCAAGTTTGGCCTTGAAGTACAAAGATTAATGGATTTCTGTCAAGATAATTCTCTGGTCATAGCAGAACTGGAGATAAAAAGTGTAGTTAGTAAGTGGAGATAAAAACTGGAGATAAAAATTAAGTTAAAAGTGGAGATAAAAGTGAAGATAAAAGTGGAGGTAAAGCTTGAAAATAAAAGCTGGAGTTATCAAGTTCAGTTAAAAACTGGAGATAAAAGTGGACATAAAAACTGGAGATAAAACTGAAGATAAAACTGGAGATAAAAGTGCGGGGGGAATAAAACTTTTGTTTGCACCAGGGCAGCCATTCTCAAATTCCACCACTGTGCCTTGGATTAGTTTCTACGCCCCCTTCCATACCACAGTTGGATGCTACTTAAGGACAGACCTTCTGGAGAGTCCTTGGATCCAAAGGTTCTTTCTCAGCTCCAACATCTTCTGCTAGTCCCATTGTTTCTTTTGGGACATTTGACAAAAACGCAATAGTGAATTCAGTCACACAAGGAGAGCCATTCTGTATGAATACTATGTGGGGCTTACTGAAGTCACAATCTTTGAAGTTTTATTTAATTTACTTATAGCTGTTAATTATCTGAGGCTGTTTAATACAGTACGGAGGCTTATTAATATAGTACATCAGTTCCTGTGTCAGGTTTATAAAGCTGGCGCCTCTAATGCACATGGTATGGAGCTGGCAGCTAAAATCTGGCTCTTGCTCAGCTGCCACCCACACAGGTGTCCTTTCTCAGCAGGTAATAAAATGTACACAGCAAGTACAAATCACTGGAGCCCACTATATATATATATATATATATATATATATACATACATATACATTTTTCTTATTTTTAATGTTCAAATGTGAACTCAAATGTACCTTTTACTTAGTGGTGGCTTCTATTACGTTTTTACCCACCATGATCTAAATGATGTTGTGGTTAATAGCTTTCCCGCAAATTGATGGCGGAAGAATTAATATTTAATCAGCATATTGCAGAACAGAGGAGATCTTAAAAGGTTGAACTTGATGGACTGAAAGTCTTTTTTCAACCTTAATTACTATGTAACTATGTAACTATGATCTATATATAGATATATATATATCACCTATAATAGCTGTGGATTTACGGGCCGTTGGTAACGCTTTGAGAGCCTTGCAAAGGCGAGCCTTTGATGGCAGCAGCACGCAGGACTGAGGCTGCAATGAGCACTGAAGGAGCTCATCGCGACTTCGAGCACGAACAGTTGAAACAAGCGGGACTTAGCTGCAATGACTTAGTGACGGATGCAAACTTACAGCTTAGGACCCGAAGCACGTAGATGGACTGCAGGACTCGCAAAAATACGACTTTAACGGCCGAATGACTGAATAGTAAAAAGCTGAAAAAAACAACAAATATGCCTCAAATTAACTTACACACTCACACACAGCACAGGGGTAGAGCCAGGGAGCCTTTGACTGAGGTTGCAACTTAATTTGAGGCATATTTGCCATTTTTTCACAATCGGAAATCGCCTACGCGAGAAAAAAAATGGCGGACATAAAAACGAGAAAGGATGAAAACAAGGCCGAAACTCTCAAAAAAGAGCTTCAAACACATAACACTTCACCAAAAGCAGTAACACTTAACCCAAGCCAGTAACACTTAACCCTAGGCAGTAACAATCATGGCGAGTCCCCTAAAATACATTGGGGTGATAGGCTCGCAATGAGCGCCAAAGGCGCTCATTGCGAGCCACGCAATGAGAGCTTTTGGCGCTCATCGTGGGGCTCGCGTTGATTGCCTAATGCAATCATTGAGGGCCCTGTAAAGTACATGGGGGAAAGGCTCTCAATCAGCGCCAAAGGCGCTCATTGCCCTGCGAGCCTTGCAAAGCGAGGCGAGCAGTTGAGGCATAGAAGCATGCAGGACTTAGGCTGAAATGAACGCCTAAGATGCTCCTGCGAGCCTCGCAAAGCGAGGCGAGTAGTTGAGGCATGGAAACACGCAGGACTTAGGCTGTAAGGAGCACCTAAGGCACTCCTGCAAGCCTCGCAAAGCAAGACGAGCAGTTGAGGCATTGAAGCACGCAGGACATAGGCTGCAAGCAGTTAAGGAACACAGGACTTACTTAGGCTGAAAGCACTTGAGGAACGCGGGACTTAAAAAAAAAAAACAGAACTCAAAAAAATCCGAATGTAACGGCCGAACCGCGGAAATCGAAAAACACGACAAAAAATAAAAAACATAAAAAATAAATTAAACCACACTCACACACAGCACAGTGGGGAGCCAGGACGCCTGGGAGTGAGGTTGCAAGCAAATTTAAACCAAATTTCTTGTGATTCGTCACTCGAAAAACGGCTAAGCTAGAAAAAGAATGGCGGAAAAAAAAAAAAAAAAATGAAACTGGATGAAAACAAGGCTCTGCAATGCCAGGCGCGCAGACCTAGGAGAATACACGATGCCAAAGACAGTAACACTTGCACAAACAAAATCCGACCTCGCAAAAATAAGATTGTAACGGCCGAACCGCGGAAATCGAAAAAACACAAGAAGCAACAAAAATCTGCAAAGCAAGAAAAAAAATGGCAGGCGAAAAACTTAAAAAAATCTGAAAACGGCATGAAAACGAGGCTAAGCACATTCCAACCTCTGAAAAATACTGAACTCTGAAAAATACACGGGACTTAGAAAATACATAACAGCAAACACACTAACACTTGCACGAACAAAACATTCAGCAGACACACAGAAGAGAAACACACCGGGACAGGGGGGAGATGCTGGAAAGAGACACAGGGCATTCCCAAGCACAAAACTTGCAGGTTAATGAACCCTACAATGAGCGGCCAGTACAGTAGGCAGGAGGAAAAGTTTGCAGTGAGCGCCAAAGGCTCTCATTGCGAGACCCACGATGAGCGCCATAGGCGATGAGCGCCGAAGGTAATCATTGCAAAGCAGGAAAGTTGAAGTACACAAAGGGGAGAGGCTCGCAATGAGCGCTCATTGTGAGCCGCGCGATGAGCGCCGAAGGCGTTTGGTTAGCGATGAGTGCCGAAGGTGCTCAGAGGGCCAAAAGACTCACATTGTGTGGCAAACAGAATTGCTTGGCTTACAATTTTTTTGCCGTCATTTTTTGACGCTAATATATATATAATTTTCAGTTTTATTCTGGAGGCCAGTAGAGTGACTGACAGATAGGTGCCACAGACACTGAGCGTATCGTAGAGTCTAGCAGATGTGTTCATTATGGATTGGAGTGTAGAGAGACAGGTGATGGAGCGGCCAGCAAGGAAAGGGTTGCAATAGTCAAGGCGAGATATGATGAGAGAATGGTTATAATTAATGCAAACAACCACAAGAACTTGCAAACTACTTTAGTCCTTGCTCGTTGTCTCTGTTACATATTTACATAGTAATGTAACTATGTAGCAGAGACAGCAACCATAAGAACTTGCAATCTGCTTTAGTCCTTGCTCGCAGTCTCTGTTTTTAAATTTGTTTTGCCTATTTATCAAGTGTTGTTATTAAAAAACATATAGGAAAACCTGACTACAAGGCTGTAGTTATATTTTTATTTTCTAAAAATACATTATTATGTATAATGCTTCAGAAGAATATACTGTATATGTAATATTAATGTCCCTTTAAATTGGGCACCCCTTCTCTATATATTCCATTTTGCGCACAATATCGTGTGACACCACTTTATTACAAGGAAGCTGTGGGTAAGAGCTGGCACAAACAGCTTCCATTAGTGCAACGTGTTTGCCCTCCAGCCACGTTACACCTGGCCACGTGAGCTGTTTCAGGTTTGCGGTTAATTAATATTTCCTTTTCCAGGGATTTATAGTACAGGTCTCACTGTTTACTGCTCAGGTTTCCTCTTGGAAAGTTTACAAAGTATTCTATAAGTGAAAGTGTTTGCATGTATCACAAAAACCTTTATGTACAGATTGGAACTCATTCACATGATTGAAACTAATCAACAGTGTTAGTAATTATAACAATACGTTAGTAGTATCTTAGACATTAAATAGCAGGCCCAGTCTACACGTTTTGGCTACTTAATTCTCTATTAAATAAAATTAGTTTCCGAAAGTATGTTTTGAAATGTAGTTTACTTGTATAAACATGGGGTCTTTTCAGTGTCATTTTAAAGAACCATTGTATAATGAAAACTATTATTTATATCTTTGAAAACTTTGCATCTGAGTATATTTAGGAAAAAGATCTAGTTTTTAATTAGTAACAAATATGTTTTGATTCCTTTGCTGGACCTTACTGGCATCCATGATACTGTTGCAAGCATGAAAACAGCAATTCGATTTCTGCTGGAGTAGAGCTTGCAGTTATTGATACATGCTGTCTTCTTCTGAGCATGCACAGGGGAACTGGGTAGTTGTCAAATATCATAACTTCAAATAATTTAGCAAATTTCCCACCCTTTCCATCCTCACCCAAACTTCCTCAACAGTTTAATAGAAAATAATCTGCCCTCAGTCTCTCAAGACAGAAAAGTTGTACATTTTCCATACACAAAAAAAAATAATAGTCTAAAATGATGTTATGCTAATGGCTTATATGGTTGCTAATGCTATTTTAAATACTTTACAAACATGTGAGGTTTTTCCTAAAATGCAGTGGTGCTTTAAAAAGACATAATGCACATGCAAACAGTCTACCCTTAGATATCTCCCACTCTATAAGCAATAACCATACAAGCAAGAAAATCTCAAATCATACCAGCCACAAGGTCGTTATTGACTACACTGGCTAATTGTGAGAGGGCTTTAATATCTATAATACAATAGGGTACAGGGTGTGATTGTGTCAAAATGTCATACATCTATAGATTGGGATTCATTCAGATGATTTTATTAGCAATGGCAGTTCTAGTGGGCTACCAATTAGCTTAGAACGTAAGAAACACTTTTACATATATCTATTAATATAAGTTGATCAACAATACTCTTTTCCAATATAAATTATTAAAACTAAAGGAAATCAGTCCATCCTAGCACAATGGAAAAATAAGGGGATTAACTTCATAGGTAATTTATATTCAGGAGGAAATCTGTTGGACATGGCCTTGTTACGAAACAAATATAGCTTGAGTAAGATGACTTGGCTAGATTATGAATCGTTAAAAAAGCTTTTGGTTCATTGGAGATTTAAAACAACAAATGAGGATAGAATGTCAAACCTGGAGATTCTAGTAACTAGAGGTGATGATTCTAAAATAATATCTAAATGCAGTAAGGCTCTATCTGATATCGGCCTTTGCAAAATCAAGTGGTATAGTAGCCTGGAGAGATGACTTAGGTCTGAAATTCCATGAATCTTCTTGGACTAAGTCCTTTGGTTTAGTAAAAACTATATTTAAAAATAAAAAAATTAAGAAAAAAAAAACAACAATACTCTTTTACTTTTAAAGGAGAAGTTTCACCGAAACACAAGTTGTTGTTTTAAGAAGGAATACATTTATAAAAGTTCAAATATATGTGTAAAAATATTACCTTTTATTGCTACAAGACCTCTGTATGTTAGGTGATGTGAGCTGCTGAAGAATAAATATAACTGCCACAGTTTAGAATGACAGCTGTAACGTGATTGGCTTTTGAACATTTGGCCTAATCAGCTCAGCATTCTAAGTGTTAGTAACAGAAATTGTACACACTATTCCTTTAACTGGTTGCTACTTCTCTCCTCACAAGCATTAACTGGCAAATTAGGCAAATTCATACCTCTTCTTGTCAAACAGTGCTCTTTAATAAAAATAAATGCAAATTTTTTTTTTAATAATTTTAAGCAGAATTTGCTCTTTAAAGTAGGATAGTAAGGACTGGAAGAGAAGCTATTAACTTTCTCCTGCTATATGCGTTCAGTGACAGGGTGAAAGGTTTACGTTAAAAAGTCTTGAAAAATCATTTTATTTTTGTATTTTAAGCATAATGCCGCAAGACTTGCATATATACTCGAGTGGAGCATTGTTAGTGGTGGGTGTCCATCCCTTTGTTGTTTTTTAAGTACTTGACTTTTCTTGGGTCCCTGGTTCTGATAGTAATCCTCAAGCCCAACATTTCTCAACAGTACTTGAGTCCTTACCTATTCATTGTCAGAGGAATGAGGAGAGCCTGACACTATAATTATACCACTATTATAAGTTACATTGATACATAGATTATTGAAGAACATATCTGTAGTTAAAATGCACTCTACTCAAATCCATGCAAAACAAGATGAAACTTAAGTGTGTCACATGTAGTATAACCCTGCTATATATAATCTGTCTCTCAAAGACAGTCCCCATCAGGGTCGGAGTTACCAGTAGTGCAGGTGGTGTAATGTACCAGGCCCTCCTCTGGGAGAGGCAATGCTGTGTCACCTTTCTTAAAAAAAATTCTGTAGTGTATGGGCCCCAGGGGGCGACCACCCCGGCCCAACCCACCATAAACCTTGTCCTTACTCAATCCCACATCTAAAATAGGCTCCTTGAACCCTGTAACTGATAATGAAGTCTCTGGTCTTCGGTCAACCTCACAATTTTCAACTTGCAAACACTTATTCTCAACTCTTGCACATGTATTCAATGTCCCCCTAAACACTGTCAAATACCTATCATTTTAAAAACATGCCTTAATTACACCTGCCATCAATACAAGCCGCATCTGACAACTATCACCATATCTGTCTACTTTCCTTGGCTTTAAAACTACTTGAGTGGCTCTTTTACAATCACCTAACCCAATTCCTTTCCTCCAAGTCTCTTCACAACACCAACCCTAACACTCCACAGAGACAGTTCTCACAAAAGTCCCTAATGACCTGCTTACAGCCAAGTCAAAGAGTCACTTCTCTCTACTAATTCTCCTGAATCTCTTGGCTGCCTTTGATACAGTTGACAACCCTCTTCCTATCCAATACCCCAATTCCCTTGGTATCCATGACACAATTCTCATTCTTTACATCATATCTAGAAAACTGAACATTTAATGTCTCTTTTTCCCCACTCACACTGGCTGTTGGCTAACTCCAAGGTTTAGTCCTAGGCCCCTTCTCTTCTCCATCTATGCATCCCCTCACCCTAATCAACTATAATAGTTGTCAATCTGCGAGTTGTCATCATGCTTGCGGCCTCGCGAAGCGAGGGATGCAGTGGCAGGGGTGGAGGTCCGCGGTACTTATCTGCAATGAACGCCGAAGGCGCTCATTGCAGGGGGGCCCGTACAGTAGATGGAGGGAGAGGCTCACACACAGCACAGGGGGAGAGACCTGTACAGTAGATGGAGCGAGAGGCTTACACAAAGCACAGGGGGAGAGCCAGGGAACCTGTGAGTGAGGTTGCAAGTTAATTTAAAGCCATATTTGCTGTTCAGGGAAGGAAAGCCGGGAAAAAATGTCGGCTGAAAAAACGTAAAAGGATGACAACAAGGCCAAAAGCAGTAAAAACGACCCTGAATCCAGTAACACTTAGAGCAAGAATCATGAAGCCAGTAACACTGAGCCAAACAACGCAAGCAACAGCACTAATCGCGTGCCACGCAAAACTGCAGCACAGACACAGAGGAGAAAGACACAGGGGAGGGAGAGGGGGGAGAGGGTGGAAGAGACACAGGGATGAGAGACTGATGAAAAGAGACACAAGGGGGGGGAATAGTGAAAAACAAAAGACACAAAGGTGAACATTGGGAACCATGAAAGTTGTGGGTTGCCAAGGCATGCAATGAGCTGCAAAGTTGCTCATTGCGGGGCTCACCATACAGTAGATGGAGGGAGAGGCTTGCAATGAGCACGAATGCGCCAAAGGCGCTCAGCGCGGGACTCAGCGCGGGGATGGCGAGGAGCGCCGAAAGTGCAGCATTCCCCCAGCCTGAAAATTGTTGACAGGCAAGTCGCTAGTAAAACAATATTTTGGATTTTAGTACCATTTATATCCCTTTCTATTTTAGTACATTATGCAAACTACCTTTCAAGAACATGCTGCTGAATGTTCACACATCAACTCAAACTCGTAATTTCAAAGAATGAGCTCTTAATCTTCCCATTCTCTACTACAGCTCCCACTTCTCAAATAAGCCTCACTGTTGATAATGCCTTCATCACTCCCACTTCTCAGGCACACTGTATTGGGTATATTTTGGACCCTGATCTCTTTTTCATTCCTCAAATACAATAAATAACCAAATAATTACATTTTCACCTAAAAAACGTCTCTAAAATACATCACTATCTTACACAAGACACAACTAAAATTCTAATCCATTCACTCATCACATTACTGCAACTCATTCCTTATTGTGCCCCATCTCCCATCTGTCTCCTCTCCAATCCATAGTGAACTCCGCTAGGCTCATCTACCACACTTCCTGTATGAAAAACCTTCAAAAACTCACAAAAAATGCATCTGTTTAAAGAAACTTATCACCTTCAGCCTTAATATGCACAAACTGCATATGCTACAAAATGATTCCCACACAACCTTCATTATAAAACATAGTCACCTTCACTTGCATCATTCTACTGCCTTGATCAGTGCCATCTTGCATATGCCACACACTTACAGTACCTTCTAGATTGTAAGCTATTCTGAGTACAAACCTCAACCTTGTTGCATGAACTCTGTTGCTCCAAGCCTTCTGCTGGCCCATTTGTCTTGTATTTGCATTGTATTGTATCTGTACTTGTATTTTAACTTACCTTAAGATTTGTCTACGCCTTTGTATTTTGCAATTTGTACCGACTGTTTTATACTAATTTGTAAATAGTGATATAGAAAATGCTGGTGCTTTATAAATAAAGAGTAATAATAATAATAATAATTATTATTATTATCTTGTACTGACAATGACTGCATACTCCATATCATCCCAAGGATTTTAGAGACATCTGCTGCTTTGGTGAAGGGACCAAAAAGAACCTGACAAATCTGCTAGGTAGGTTTGGCCATAACAGCCTTATCAAGCCCGACTGAAGAAAGTGGATTGTAACAGAGATATTTGTCTAAGTGGGACCGTTCCTTTGAAGGGTTTGGAAGGAGCATATCATTTTCTTTTGAACGCAGTTTGTTCCTTCAACAGAGGTATGGGGCTATGTAATTTAAGGTGTTCATGGACATCCTCAAAGTATAAATAAGTATATATTTGAATTACAGTAATGTTGTGTGAGAAGGTTGTTTACATTTCTGGAGAGCTGTGGCTCCATCCTTTAATGCAAGGTGTCTGGAGGAAAAGGGTGTGGTGTCAATGTTAATCTTATCCTGTGATCAAATAATGGCTTTGGAACTCTGCCTGTTCCGTCCTCCCACAGCCCTCCATCCACTGAAAACTATAAGGACAGCCCCATCATCCAGCTTTCATAAAGTAAAGGATGTGCCCAAATCTTTTTCTTCAAAAGAGTATAATATAAATATAGAGCTACAGTATCCTTTTAAGATTTTGACTACTTGTTTTTACTAATTGGGTTTTGTGATGTCATTCATTGTGACATATGATCCTTTATATACATTTATATCCTTTATATACTTGTGATATATATATATATATATATATATATATATATATATATATATATATATATGTCAGTGGGTTTATGACTTGTGCTTATCGTTGCGCTCGTGATGAGCGCCAAAGGTGATCATCGCAAAGCAGAGAAGTAGAAATACACGGGGGGAGAGGCTCAGAAGGTGCTCAGAGGCCCAAAATCCTCACATTGTGTGGCATTGCCAGATTTACAATTTTATTCCCGTAATTGTTTTTGTTTACAGGCAATTTCCTAGTATATATATATATATATATATATATATATATATATATATATATATTTCTGTTAGATTATAACTAGATTATACATATTTATTTATAGAAATAAATAAATATATATTTATACATATATATATATATATATTTATATATATATATATATATATATATATATATATACATATATATAAATAAATATATATATATATATATATATATATATATATAAATACATGACCCCTCCACCCCAGGCCATAAAACCCTCCAACCCAGGCCATGCCCCCCTCCACCACAGGCAATGCCACCTCCACCCCATGCCCCTTCAGCCTCCCTCCACCCATGCCCCTTCAGTCCCCCTCCACCCATGTCCCTTCAGCCCCCCTACACCCATGCCCCTTCAGCCTCCCTCCACCCAGCCCTTCACTCTCATCTGCTCTTTTCTTCTCTTCTTCCTCCTCATCTCCCTTTTGTCCCCCTTTTCTCTTTTCTCCTTTTTCTGTTACCCCCCATTCTTCTCCCCACAATCTCTAACTCCCCCGCTCCCATCTCCTCTCTTTATTACTAATTGCTTTTCTCATTCTCTCCCTCCTCTACCTTCCCCTTTTTGCCCCCTCATGTCTCCTTCCCTACTTTTTTTACACTCCTCTTACCTTTCTCTCTCACTCTTTTTTTTTCTCTCTCTCTCTTTTCTTCATTTTCCATCCTCTCTTTTCCTTTAACAGTTCCTACTCTCCTCCTTCTTCTCCCATTTATCTCCCTCTTTTCTTTCCCCATTTTCTGTCTTTCCTCCTTCTTTCTTCCTCTTCACTCTTTTTTCCTTCCCTCTCTCGCTTTCCATGTTGTCTCTATTACTTCCTACTCTCTACCCAATCTCTTCCTCTCCCATTCTCTCTTCTCCCACCCCTTCTTTCTTTTCCTTTCACAACCATTTTATCCAGCTATCATCTTTCCCCCTACTCTCTCCATCCCCTTATATCTATTTCTCTCTCTTTCCCATTTCCCCCATTTTCTCTCTCTCATTTTCTTACCCTCCCTTTCTCTCATCCCTTGTCCTCTTTCACATCTCTCCTCTCTCTTACCCCTAGTCCCACTCATCTCTCACCTTTCCTCTACTCCCCCTTTTTTCTCCCCCTCTCTCTATCCCTTCTACAATCCCCATATTTGCACCTTTTCCCCACCTTCTCTCTCCCTTCCACTTTCTCCCTTCTTTTCCACTTCTCTCCTCCTTTTCTCTCCTTTTAGTTCATCTGGCCATTGAAATCATTGAATGACACAATTGAGCTATAGCAGTGGAGGTTAGACAGGAGTCAAGCATGGGTTGATGCCAATGACCTTGGCTATAGAGAGAGTCCAAATGGAAGGCATTTTCCAGAAAGATATAGACTTAGACTAGATCAAGCAGATTATTTTTAGTGGTATGTGAAGTACGGAGCCAGATTAGAGAGTCATTGAGGGTGTTTTGAAAGTAAAGCTATGTAGGTAGGAGTGAATAACACATTCCAGGAGCTCTTAAAGGTAGAGGAGCAGGGACATGGGTCACAGGTTGGCTGTACATGAGCAATCATGTGAATATTTCTTTAACAGTGAAATAACAGTGGCTGATCTGGAGGAGTGTGGAAAATACCAGTTAAGAGGGATGGAAGGAAGATAGGAGGAAGAGTCTGGTGCTTGTGGTTTCAGGGATGAGCAGATAGACAAGAGGCAGTAATGGGTAGCAAGGGAGTTGCAGGGTCATTTGGGCTGTGACCAGAAAACCGTGATTTATTCTTTAAATTGTGAATTGTAAAAAAGTATTGAAATGCAGAAGATTGTTAAAGTATTCATGTAGTCATCATGCAGTAGGGATTATTTTATTTAATTAAAAACGAATTGGCAAAATAATCTGCACCTGAAGAAAAACATCACATTAGATTTAAAAATTACATTTGAACTCTAGTGTTTCAGACTTCAGCAGATATACTTCTCTAAATCACTATCAGGGTTTGGAGTGTATCTGCCCAGGAGGCTGGCCTGATTGGAGTCTTTACCTACTCAATTCCTTGCAGGCAAACATAGATCGGAGTAAAAAAAAAAATCTTGATTACATTTTTTTTTCTTAATTTTCATTAAATATTCCTATATATATCTAAATATATAACAAGAAAATGGTGTGAGAGCATCTATAATTAACTATTTATAAAGATAAATCCCATTGTACAAAACCCTAGGCTATTCTATGAGTGGCTCCCTTGGTTCATCTATATTTATGCCTTTTTTTCAATATATCATTGATATGATGAATTTCCTCTGGTTATCCCTCCTTCTTTCCAAATATTGGATATTGATATTATAACTTTATTCCATCACTATTTGCCCTTTTGTTTCTTTTCTTTTTTTCTTTTGGTATCTAAATATATATACACATACATACATATGTATATATGTATAATGTTGGCACCCGGGCCATTTACTAGCTCCGCCATTGCCAGGCAGATTGTTTTCTATTTCTTAGTTACCTAATAGTGGGTGGGGAGAAGCTGCTCTGCCAGTCCATAAAATACTAACGTTTACATGCAACTTTTAAAAGCAACATTGAATTTTTTTTTTTTAAATATTCATTTGTTGATAATCGGTTACCATTTAAACAAATTAAATGCTGTTGTATGACCACTACAGTGATTCTTTATGGTGTAGAACATGATACATGTCCTGTAAAATAATAATTCAACACAATTTATTTTCAATATAGAACTTTATTAAATCTTTTAAAAGCTTGTAAAAATATAGGTAGATACATTTTATAAATATAAAATGATGCATAAGGATATATTGTAATAAACAGTATATGAGATAATTTTATAAAAATTATATGAAATGGAATGTAAAAATTGTGTAACAATAACAGATTATAATGTTATTTTGTAACACTTTCTGAACGGAGTAACCAAGACTATTCATGGAATAATCAAGTAAACAATCTCATCGGTGACAGAAATGGCTGATAAGATAAAAGGTAATGGAACTCATATATTTAAAGGAGCAGGTTTTAAGCATTACACAAATTTGCAAAGATTAAATAACTGAACTTAAACACTCAGCAGACTATATTTTGAAAGAGTCTAATTAGTGTGTCTCAGGGCACTGCACCAGCTGAGTTATGGAGTTGTATGATGAAATATTTCACTCTCTTTAATCTGATTGGCTGCAGCTGACACGCCCCAAGTCAGAATTTGTAAAAGGGAGGTCCTGACAGTTTGGCTCTTTTTATTTTGATTGAATTATGCTCTTCATACAAGAAGTAATCTGTAAAATCTGCTATTTTAATTACATGCTTGATAATGTTCCATGTCCCTTTAAAAAGGGAATAAAAAACAGAATCAGATATCAGATTAAATACTTTTATACATCAAATAGAATAAAAACAGCAACTGGTGTTATGAAAATAACGGTGTATTTTGGTGACCTTTTTTGTGAATATTTGTATAGGTTTCAGATCTTATAATTATGATAACACTTTACAATTTAAAATATTCCTTAGAAGCCCACTCTTGTGCATTGTCTTTTATCAGCCTATTAAGAAAATGTTCTAATAAAATAAATAAGCTGATAAATGCTGCCAGTATCTCCAACATTTCTTCCATGTGGGAAGCAGATAAATTGTTTTACTGAAAGTAGATTATAATGGTTACTGAGTGTGCAGCTTGTGTATCCATGCTTGTTCCATTATCTTGAGTATAAATGAGTTTTGAGAATTCTTAGCTAGATAATAAGAGCCAAAATGAAGAAAGGATATATATATATATATATATATATATATATATATATATATATATATAAAATTCCAGCAGATGGAGGCTTTGTACGATAATTGAATAAATTGACCCAATTATTTTTTTTCTTCACAGCTAATGTGAATGTATCTTTGAAACAAAATAGTTTGGGGGCAATATTGTTTGTCTTCTAATAGATATCTCTTATGGCACATACGATACATCATTCACAATACAATGCTCCCATTTTACTTAATATTAAAAGGTTCTTTAGCCAGCTAAAACATAAATACTACCGGGGTAAGCTGATATAAGGAGTCATTGATAGAAACTCATTTAAAAGAATTTAATACATTCTAGCCTGCTTGTTAAAGGGATATTGTAGTTACAGAAAAAAGGTCCTTGTTTGTGAAGTACATAATAAAACAACAACATTACCAGCTGTGCAAGCCATAGACATAAAGCATTTTTTGAGAAAATCTGTATTGTTAAAACTTTAATGAACATAGGAATACATTTGTGTTTGTTACATTGCTTCTTTAGAACTGAATCATGAGGGTGTGTTTATGTGTCTATCAGTAGAAGGAGGGGTGTGAGGGAAAAGAGAGGTCAGTAGGTTTTGTTAGATAATTGGATCGGATTGTAACTGACACAACACCCCATCCCCCTTGGAGATAGATGCAACCATAGCTTTTCCCAAATATAAATGCCCCTATCACATACACACTTCCACGAAAATATCATGGATGACTCTATGATTAAGCAGATACATTCAAATTTAGATTTTTTTTTCTAATAAAAAATAGCTGTATGACTTTTTCCTGCTTAATGCGCCCATCTCAAAAGTTTTCAGTCATTTTGTTTTTTTCATTGTACAGTGTTTTTTTTAAACATTAGGGCAACTTACGTCCTGCCCCACAGCCTCTCTCTGCACACTGCTTCAAATCAATGCTTATGCACCCAACCAAGAGGCTTTATGATCTGTCCTGCATGATTCACTGTGCAGTTTTCCTCTGATTCATTTCTCTCCTGACATAAAATAAATATAGTTTTCCACTAGAGCCCAGAAATCCCCTTGATCTGTTCACAGAATAAATAGATAAGTAGATACATTCACAGATATTATATTATACATTTTCTGGTGGAAATTAATTATTTCCATCCAGTTCTCTCAGCAGAGAGTTCCAGTCTCTCCATGTCCTTGTCATTCAAACACGTTGCAGTCTGTAACATCCTCTTCTCTCTGATTGTCGTCTCCATGTTTTTTCTTTCTTCTAATCTTTACATATCCTCCTCTTTCCTGAAAGATAGCACGTTGATGAGGACTAGTATACATTTTACTAATTAGTAAATATTTCAAAAGTAAGCCAGATATGGGAAGGTCATAACAGAGAGGTCAGACAAATTATGGTCCACTGGAGAAGGAACTGACAACCCACTCCACTACCCAAACCCTATGCTAATAAGATTTTACGGATCATGTGCAAATCAGATTAGTGCCATTATCTTTGCCAAGAAAACCTTATGGATAAGCTTGACTAGAGACTTAACTATGGCACCAAAATATGAGCCCCTCAGGTGGTAAGGTGCCTACCACATTACTGAGGAAGAGCAGAGGGCGAGTACGAGTAGCACCAGATCTAATTAAGTGGTTGGGCCAAAGTTGAGAGGATTCTCCGCTGCGGATGTGTCTGGAGGAGAAAGGAAAGTCTGCAGAACAATTCAGCATAGGAACCTGAAAGGTTAGAACTATGAATTAAGCCAAACTGGATGTGATCAAACATGGGATGACAAGGTTAAACATTGATATCCTGGGAATTAGTGAACTCAAATGGATTGGAATGGGACATTTCACATCAGACAATCACCAGATCTTCTACTGTGGTCAAGAAGAAATGGAGTAGCCCTCATAGTCAATCAAAGGATGGCCAAAGCAGTGCTCGGTTACAACTCAATAAATGACAGAATGATTTCAATTAGAATTCAAGACAAGCCATTTAACATCACAGTGATCCAAGTCTATGTTCCAACCATGGATGCTGAAGAGGCTGAATATGTTACTATTATTATAGGAGATTGGAAAGCTAAAGTAGTGAACCAAAAGAAATCTGGAATAACTGGCAAGTTTTGCCGTGGGTTACAAAATGAAGCAGGTCAGCGATTAGTAGAATTCTGTGAATATAATTCTCTGGTCTCAGCAAATACCCTCTTCCAACTGCCTCCGAGACGACTATATACATGGACATCACCAGATGGACAATATAGAAATCAGATTGACTATATACTTTGCAGCCAAAGATGATAATTAGTCTGCTTGTTTGTTTATCTGATGGCAAAACAATGTACCCCCTATGTTATCAGGGAGATAGATCCCTTACCACACACCTATCAAGCACTGTGAGATAAAACATAGCATATGGAGTTCCATATTAGCGTAACAATGTAGAATATCTCAGGATGATTTATTGTATAGAAATGGCTAGTAGAATGTTTATATAGTGACATAACTTGTTGTTAGTGTGGTTGTTGTTGTTGTTCGGCTGTTCAGTTGTGTCCGACCCTCTGTGACCCCATGGACCTCAGCATACCAGTCACAATTATGTCTCTGATTGTGTTGATCCATAAGGTTTTCATGGCAAAGACAATGGAGTGGGTTGCCAGTTCCTTCTCTAGTAGACTGTGATTTGTCTAACCTATCTGCTATGATCTTGGGTGACCCTACTAAGTTTAGCTCACAGCTTCATTGAAGTATTGTAGAGTCCTTTTAATCCTTAGTCAAGGATTTATTATTTTTTTTGCAGTATAACTTTTTTCTCATGTTTAGGAGTCAGAAAGGTTTGTTGTTTGGTCGTTCAGTCATGCCTGACTCTCCATAACCCTATGGACTGCAGCACGCCAGGCACATCTATTGTTATGTTTCTTGTCCATAATATTATCATGGCAAAGATACTGGAGTGGGTTGTAAGTTCCTTCTCCAGTTAACTGCAATTTGACTGACCTCTCTGTAAAACAATTGTTACTGATTTTTTTTTTTTTTTTCTCTCAATACCAATTAATTATAAAATGACAATTCAAACAAACTTGCAACACTTACCTGTTTAGTAAGTACAGACTGGACCAGGCACTTTCTCTCTTTGGATTCTGTCCCAGAATAATCATTGAATTCCTGTCTTTTCTCTTAATGTCACAAGGAAGAATATCTGGCCTAGGAAGAACCAAGAAATTAAACATATTACTCTCCAAGAGAAAAGCTCCTATAAAGCAATATTATTTTACAATAAAGTTTAATCAAACTATTTTTTTATAATTTAAAGAAGAAGTGATGTTTCATCCAATACTCCTGCTTCCTATTTAGATTGTATTTTTTTACTTATTTTACTTTAACACAAGTAATAAATTAAGCATGGCTGAGTTTAAGTGTTTAATGATATTCCTGACTTCAGCACTTCCCAATAGCTTGGAGCATGCATGAGAGCCTGTGATTACCAGTTGAGGAAGGACTGTGGGGACATTTTTTTTTTCATAGTGTAGGGCCCCACAATTTGCCCTAATTCTTTTTGTTTGCACTGGGGCCCTCCTTTCACTAGCTCTGCCACTGAAGTGGAGAGTGGTTTGTTATATGATTTGATCTATTAGTATTTCATATCTACAAAAATCAGTTGCAAGGTAAACTTCAAGCCTTGATCCTGTAGAAATGTAAACACTCCTCTCACATGCACAGCTTGTCATAGGCTCCCCCAGAGATGGCAGAAGAAGAGTTAGGCTTACCTTTTCTAATTTAATAAAACTAGCCTTTATGACATTCCCATCCTAATTATACTCTAAGCCACACTCATATTTATTTTTTATTTTTTATTATATATTGTTTTTAAAATCTTAGTTTTCTATTTTTTTAATCTATTTTTCAACTATTTTTTTAATGCAATATTTAAAACATGTTGTTTTTGCATTCTAGAACAATTTGGAAGTCTCAGTCCCTGGTGGGATAAACCAATTACAAACCTATCAGGAAACATATTTTCTTAAGTTAAGGAAGGTGCAAGCTAATTCTGCAGAGCGGTGCAAAGTTCTTCTGTAACTTGTGATTTAACTGTCTGGGGTCGAAGAAGCAGCTGGTTTTGAAAATAAAGCACGTTCAAACAAAGTTTCAGGAAACACCACTGACATTTTTCTGTTTGTGGTTTTTCAACTCAAGACAATGAAGGGAAGTTAATTGTCTTACTGCAGCTGTGATGGGATACTTGAACAAATTCAACTATTTTCAGAAAATGAAATTTTTTTCAGCAATCTATTTTATTCATATTCATTCATATTTAGCACAGGACTTTCTTACTTGGAAATACTCAAATATATATATTAATGGACAGTGGCTATTTTTGCAAACTAACAATGTAAAATGTAATATTATTTAAATGTATTTTCCCCAGGATGTTTCACTTTAAGCTCTGATGTACTCTACTGTGTTTAAAGGGCCAACGTAGTCCCAAAAGTCTCATTGTATTTCACTGAGAGTGTTTTATACATTACAAGTGTTTTGTTGCATGGAAAAATAAATTATATTAAAAAGGACATGGAAGGTTTCTAGATTCACTATGAATATAATATGTTTCTCTTTATCTTTGTGTATTTTATTTTAAAAGCTCTGTTTTTTTCTGCTGAAAATCTTACAAATAGTTCCTAATTGATTTCTCTTCTCTGCAGCTCATGACAGTGTACTTTAAATACCAGGTGTGAAGTGTCTCATAGTAACCAATCAGTGTCAACATTCTGCAACTTGCTACAAGAGAGAGATCACTGACAAGCTAATTTGAAACACTGCACGTCACAGTCTGTATATCCAGGTAAAAATTGTTTACAGGCAGAAAATGCAGAGCGATTCAAAATCAAATAAAGTACATAAAAGTAAAACGATACACAGGTATATTATATTCCTAGTGAAATCCAGAAACCTTCCATATTCCTTTAATATAAATACCTACATGTTTGATCTTTCTTAGCCTGAACTGGAAAAAAAAAACTTGAAAGGAAGTTTTAGGATGGACTCATGGAGAGTTTCTTATCAGTGTTTTGTTATCTATATTGGTATTCACTACCTTGTTGATTGTAAGTTTGCGAGTTTTCAATCTTGTAAGATGCTTTCGAAAAATGCACCATGTACATAACATTTTAAACTCAAAGACAGGGCCCTCCACTTTTTACCATGTTTTTAATACTGTGTTTTTCTTTGTACTTAACCCCTGTATAGTGCTACTATGTTGGTACATTATAAATTATTATTATTAACTTAGCGCTGATATAAATGAATGATGATAATAATAATATTCAAAAGAATGGGGATAGAATCACAAAGATTTTGTAAATCCAGAGATTTTCGAGGCTCCCATGATCATCAGTTTTCTGCAGTCAGAAGAACCCTACCTTAGTTCAAATTAATGCATTTTTTGCACACTATGGAGAAACAGATCAGTTGTCTCAGCAAAATGTAATGTAAATATATGTAAATGATTTTCACTCATTAACACATCAAGCCAGCTTGCCAAATTAGAATATATCATTTAGTATATCTGTTTAAGATGATTGAAAAATCCCCTTATATGGAGGGTGTGTTTTGGATCCTATATAATATTTTTTCTATTTACCTGTATAGCTGAGGGCAGGATCGTTTTAGGGAGGTGGATGTTAATCCCAGCTTGTTCTGATTTCTTGTCTTGGATTTCTTCAAAAGATCCCTGACACGTCCCCAAGAGTGGTTTTCAAGCTAAATATGAGAATGAAAAACTTTAATTAGTGCTATTATATCTTTAGTTTTAAAGCTCTAACTTTCATTAGTAGATATGAAATTATTTATATGAACGTTTTTGTACAGGAGCAGAACATTCCCCTTGGTTTGTGCAATGCTGTCTTTTATTTTTCAAGTATTGGGTGGATCATATTTATTCAAGTTTTTATGTAGTTTCATTGCGCATTTACAGAATCAGGACTTTTAATAACCTTTTTTCCGTCTTGTTCTGGCTGTGGTGATGCTTCGCGGTCGTACCCCTCCCACATTTGCTTCGCGTCACATTCATCGAATCTCATTTTATTGAAAGTTTTTCTAAATCCCAATACAGAGGGGCTGCTTCTTCCATCAAATGCTCCTACAAAGAGAAATGATGAATATAGAAATAATTGTACAAACTACTCAGCAACATAAACATATTGCACATAATTGGCCAATGTTAGTTGGCCATTGACAATGGTTTGTTTCAGTGTCTTGTAAGATATTTTCCAACACAGTACTGAAAAGGAGCACTTAACAAATCTAACCCATAATTAAGAAAACTTCCATGGAGTGGGTCCATTTATAATAAAACTCACTATTAGATTATTCTCAATCACTTGGCAACCTTGAGATTTTGAACCTACCTTTGTAGTTGAGCCTCTCCTGGTTCCCTGTGTTTTCAGGAATCATGGAAAGGTCTGAATGATTCCCGCTCAGGACAAACATACTGTGGGGTCGGTTCCTCCTCACACCAAAGTGATTCTTAGTGTCCAGGTAAGAACTGAGCAGAACACTTGCAGCTCCGCAAGAACAGTGCTGTCCAAAGTACTCCTACAGAGGAGAAGAAGAAGACAGGAGCCAATTAGATCTCAGAGCCTCCACCCGAGAAACTCCACCTTATGGGATGAAATCAGATAATAAAGGCTACACATAGATCAGAGACAGACCTTAAAGGCTCCACATAAGCCAGTGGCAATTAGATCTCAGAATCCACCTTGATATGAGGTGGTAATCCCTCAGAGCCTCCACCTAGATGAGGTGTAGTTATACTTCAATGGCTTAACTAGATAAGATATGGAAAACTTTTCTAATTAGTGAGTTTTAGCTATTTCAGCCACAACCATTGCTAGAAGCTGCATCAAATCAAGCATACAACCATGCAATCTCTATAGCCAAACATTGGCAGTAGAGTGGGTCATACTAAAGAGCTCAATGACATTCAACATGGCAATATCACAGAATGCCATTTTTTCAATAAGTCAGTTTGTCAAACTTCGGCCCTGCTAGAGCTGCTCCAATCCATGTAGCAATGTTCCAAATTATAGTGGAAAGCCTTCCCAGTAGAGTGAAGGCAAAGGGGGAACAACTCTATATTAATGCCCATGGTTTTGGAATGAGATGTTCCACAAGCATGTATGGGTGTGATGGTTGACTGCCCACATATTTTAGCCATGTAGTACACATGAGATCCAGTTAGATGACAAAGCCTCCACAGAGATCTGATGCTACATATCTTACATTCCAAAGCTAAGCTCTTTCTTCAGGAATTCAGCCTGACATCATTTGCTTGTATTCTGCATTTTCTCCATACATTTTGGAAGAATATGGAGCTGATTGATGACTTGACAGTCTGTATACACTGAGACACATTACTGACAATCACATGGAGTGCTTGAGTCATTTTGATTGATGCCGCTTCTCTCCTTGTGGCAAATTACCCATTAATTATAAAGTGGAGGTACAAATATAATTTCTGGCAGAAGGAACCAAAATAAATTGTCTTACTTGATATAAATAGAAACATAGAAAAATGGAGGAGGGTTGGTATATATATATATATATATATATATATATGTCATTAGACTGTAAGTTTGTAAGTTTTTAATATTGGAAGGTGGTTTACGGAAAGCACTATGTCCTAAGCTCAAAGACAACCCCTGTACGGTGCTAAGGAATATGTTGGTGCATTACAAATAAAGAATAATATTAATATTTCTAAATTCATGGCCATGTTAAATGGTTATGGACTTAAAGAGTTATCTATAAAGGTATCTTTAGCCCTATTGGTATTTCTACAATGCAGATAAAAATGACAACATTAGTATTCTATATGTAGAATGGAGGGCCATGGAGACTACCCAGGATTTCCAAGGTTAGGGGGAAGAGTCCCTTTTCCCAACAGGACCAGGGCGTAAGGGGAAGGAAGTGGCTAGCTGAAGCCTTATAAGATTCAGCGCCATTATGCTCCCAGCTGGCCCTGTGTGAGGATACCCACCCACCTGTCCCAATAAAAAAAAAAGGGCGGGGGGGGGGTTTGCTATAATGTTGAGTATATATTATGTGGTTGTTGGTTAATGTTTATGACAATTTTGCTGCATATTAGTTAGAGATTTATGTTAATTAATACTCATTTACAGTGGAGGATAGTCAGGGGAGTGGGGAAGTGGGTGTGTCCCTACCCTACGCTGATACAGCTGTTTTATCACAGAAGGCCAAGGTGTGTTTACTAATAAACCCATTTTGTCTAAGTCTAATTAATGTTCAACACACCATCTGGGCCTTGCTTGGGTCGTGAATGATTTCAAGTTTAGAAACCTATCATTAAAGTCAGTGAAACAAATGTAACTTCACAGAAAAGCTTACTCTGATCCATTCAATTGAACAAACCTGGATGAACGCCGTGATGACTTTTGGAAAAAGAAACATCATTTTTTCCTTAGCCAGTTGTGCTTTCCAAGAGGATGGGGATTTTTGAGCTTACGGGGAATTTGCCAAAGCTTCCTCCAACTTTCTATTATATCATTACAAGAGAAGTAACACTCCCCTTGACATGCAAGGTTTCTAAAGCAAAGATACTTTTTTTACTTAATGTATTTTGAAGCTTTAATGGGTGGGTAATACAATCAAGGAGTTTCCCCAGAATATGTAATCACAATCTTACGAAAATGCGCTATGTCACCATAGAGAACATTTACTAAATATTACAATGTCTCATGAACTTACATATGTTCCAGCATCTAAATTGAACATAGAGAGCCACATATTCTTGAATAGAGGCTCAGTATTTGCTAATGTCACTACAATTCACTAATAGTGAGAGAATATTGAGCAATGTGTAAATTCTAGAGATAAAAATATATAAACTTAAGAAGCCACTATGATTGCTGAACTGGATTGTGACAAAGCCTGCACTTGACTTTCATGCAGCTGTCTTTTTACTGCACAGTCTGGGTAAATATGTTATACTTCCAGCTACAGCCTGAGCGAAGTAGGATCTTATAGATAAATGGCAAAACAGATGTTTTCAGTTTAGAATTTCTCACATAAGATCAGCTTTGTAATCACAATAAATTGAAATGTTGTTTATACCAACCATTACTAATTAAAAACTATAAAATTTGGTCAATTACAATTTCCCTTTGATATAAGAGCTTGCCCGCCTGTGTGGCTGGCTCAACCTACAACAGTGACATCAACTTTGCATATTCTGCTGGAAGCTCCAGCTAAACAAGATGTAGGAGGATCTCAATGATAGAGAATGTGAGGGGGGGGGGGGGGGGGGGGGGGGACGGTTGCAGCAATATGAGTTGTAAAATAAATCAAATAAGCACAAAAAAATTCACTTATAAGTATGGAAGAAAAAAAAAATCCAGATTTCAGTGACAAGGACACAATTACTAAGCAGGGATATATTTCAAACACATGATCTGCCCTTTAATTCACTTCTATGCCACATCCTACTTCTCACCTCTTTCATCTGCTTCATCCTGTCCTCCTTCTGCAGGGAAAATATTTGCTTCTGTAGCTTCAGGTTGTGCTCCTGGAGCTGGCCAATCTTCTCTATAAGCTGGCAGATATGCTCTAGGTATCCGAACCCTGAGCCCAGGATCTTGGAAGCTCCTTGATTAACCTGTAAAAAACAGCACAAGTTGCTATTAATAACCAAGGTGGATTTTAGGCAATTTGGCATTTGCTTAGGGCTGTCAATTTTCAGAAGTTGGCATTATACACCAGTGGGAAGGATATTCTGCAGTTTAAAGTCGGCCCCTCTTCGACACAGATATCTCCAATATTACTTGAAAAATGCTTGTCAAAAGTTACAGTAACCTTTTTTAATTTTTCTCTCCCTCTGCCCCCCTCTCCCTCCCTTGTGTCTCTCCCCCATTTCCCTGTGTCTCTCCCACCTTTCCTCCCCTGTGTCTCTTCCCCCCTTCCCTCCCCTGTGTCTCTTTCCCCCTCCCCTGTGTCTCTTCACTTCCCCTGTGTCTCCCCCCCCTTTCCCCTCCCCTGTGTCTCTCCCACCGCTCCCCTCCCCTGTGTCTCTTCCCCCCTCCCCTCCATATTTCCCCCCATGCCTCTTCCTCCCCTCCCCTGTGTCTCTTGCCCCCACCTCTCACCTGCCCCGTGTCTCCCCCCCTCCCTTGTCCTCCATCTCCTCTCCCCTGTGTCTTTTCCCCCATCTCCCCTCCCCTGTGTCTTCCTCCCCCTCTCCCCTGTGTCTTCCCCCCTCCCCTCGCCTGTGTCTTCCACCCCCACCCCTTTCCCATGTGCCTTCCTCAGCTCTGTACGGACATAGGAAGTACTGGTAAGGGTGTACACTCCCATAGAGCGTTACACACTTACCAGAATTATTATAGTTGATAGGTTGTAAGGTTCATTTTAATGTTCCTCCATCTTTGATTGGGCTATTTAATTTATGAATTATTTCTCCAATGGTATAGAAAACCAATTTAGGAGGACACTTTACTCCTGAATTCTCAACTAATCTCATATCTCACTGAAAAGAAAGTGCTTGTAAATTACCCTTAACCACAAAACCCAGTAAAAGCATGACAACACAATATAGGGGCTGCAATTTTTCACCTAGAGCATGTGCAACAAAATTGTTTGAAACATTGTCAATAAATTCTGAATATAGGGATGAGATATCGGGTGAAAGAGGAGAGAAAAGGGAGAAAGAGATATGGACAGATATTTAAGGATGACACCAATCTCACTTTAGGGTATTGTGTGAGAAAATGGAGTCAGGACAAATTTGATCAATTATCATATCTATTATAGACCTGTAGTATGTGCTGCCATATGGTCATGGCGAGTCGGATACAACTGAATGACTAAACAACAAGTATGTCCTTTTGAAACTTGGTTGAGGAACCAAGAGCCAGAGTATATCCTATGAGACTATGATAATTTCAACTTAAATACTAAGGGCCTCATTCAATTGCGATTTGGCCAATTGAATAGGGCTCTATATAAGCACAGAGCATATTTTTTTACAGAAGTTTTTAGTTAGTGAAGACCATGCTTTGAAGACCATGCTTTTGGATAGAAGTTTACTAACTAAAAACTTCAGTAAAAAAATATTCTCTGTGCTCATATAGAGCCCTATTCATTTGACCAAATCACAATTGAATGAGGCCCTAAGAGAGCAAATAAACTGTATAAGCATTAAAAATACTACATGTGGTTTAAAGCATACTGTTAAAGGAGTAGCAGGCAAACAAAAGCTTCAAACCATTAAAACCCCTCAACAAGGGTTATTGCAATTCAATCTTTTCATCACAAGAGCTACTCAGACAATAGAAATCTCATTGTTTAAACCAGATAAAACAGTTGTATACTCTTACATCATAACCAATATTATAATGTTCCCATATAATAAAATGTTTTAACTATCATATACATGATATTATTTAGACCACAAATGTATGCCACAAATGTATGTCTATTTATTTTTATCACATATATAGTTGTCAACAGTGAGGGTTGACAAAAGTTGTTGCTAATGCTGAGGGCTCGCAGTTGCTGGCAAGGACCGCCAAAGGCTCTCCTTGCCAGTAACCGTGGACTTTAAGGCATCCGCAAATACGAGCCGCGCCACTTACAAACAAAAAATATTACGACCTTGCAAAAATACGACATTAGCGGCCGAAACCCGCGCACACGAAAACACTAAAAACACAAAAAATACACACAACAAACACATAAAAAGCTTGCCCACAGCAAGGTGAGGCACCCAGCACCTCTAAAAGTAAAGTTACAAGTCAATTTAGGTAGAAATTAAAGAGTTTAGACACCCGAAAATCCCCTAAGCGAGAGAAAAAATGGCCGCCGAACAAAACGAAAACGAGGCTAAAGGACCCTAAACATGCAAAACACCACGAAACACATACAGATTTTTCACAAAAGCCGTACGAGGTACAAGAACAAGGACGCAAACTCAGCCACAGACGCGTAATACACACATTAGGCACCATTTTACAACACTAACTTATACAATGCGGAAGTACACAGGTACCCTAACGGATTTTCCTCGTGCACGCACACTATTTACACTACACACTGCACACATTGCTGACACTTACACAGCAGCTCCACAGCAGTGAAAACACACATTGTATGCTGCAGCAACATCAAAACAGATTGCCAGCTCTTCAACACAATGTTTCCTGCATATATTACTTCAAAATAGGTAAAGTATATTCATTTATTATTTCATTAATTACTTCATTAGCATACAAAAAAAAAACTCAAAGCTGCTCATAGCACACAAACAACCAACAGCCTCGCAATGATCGCCGAAGGCGCTAAGCGAGGTTCGCAATGAGCGCCGAAGGATCTCGGAAAAAGCAACAAAATTAATGTCGCAAACAAACAACATTACCTGCCTTACAATCTTATTGCCGTCATTTTTTGACGGGCAAGTCGCTAGTTTGGTTATATTTGACAAATGAATACATAGGCATCTGCTACTTATTTAATACATGTGGGTATATCCCCCTTCCTTTGGTCTAACATGGAGTGTATATATGTAGATTTAATTGTATAATTACTCTTACATGACGCCATGGCTCAATCACATATGACTATCAACACACCCCACATCAGGTTCAATTTATCAAATCCATAGCATTCCCAACGAGCCCTCATTAAATGGGCATTAAGGAAGTTGTACTCAAGCTACTGTGCGCATTTACACACCTCCCATTTGCTACTTTTTTGGAGGGATAATTTCATGGGAAATACCCTTGTCCTCCTTAGTTCCTCTTTAGGAGGATTTCTTACATTTTATAGAAAAAAAACTAAATTTCCAGCTCTGATCTTGTCCAGTTTGTCCTACTGATTTCTCTCATAGTGTAGAACAGTAGTAGGCAAGTTCAGTTCTGGAGAGCCACACACAGGCCTGGATTTGAGGATTTCCTTTCCGTGCACAGGTGAGCCAATCAGAATGAATAAGTGATAGCCTGTACGCAGCAGGGATATCTTTAAATCTGGCCTGTGTGTGTCTCTAGGACCAAACTCGCCTAATTATTCCTGTCTAGGAGATAGTTAGAAGCCTGGAGAATCAGTGTGCACATAATTATTGTGTGTATCTCGACACGTTAGCTTACACATAATAAAATATGGGGGTAATACTACACAACAGTGCCTCATTTTTCAATAATATAAATGTCTTTTTTTGGCCATGTGAAATGTTGGGAGGTACCTAGATATACCGTAAGTGCCACTTGCAGACTCCTTTTTAGAATTGCATTTCCATACGTAAGATTCTCACCATTCTGTGCCTAATACCCAGGATTTTAGCTCATTTTCCTGCTGAGTGTCACTTTATATAAATAAACTCCCATTTGCTGGAAACCTCGTGCGCACATTGTTTCTGTGGCTGTTCATCTTTCTTTCCACAAAAGCAGGAAATGAAACTGCAGCTTTCCCAAAACAACTGCAATATTAGGGAAATACCAGAGCAATGACTTTCCGCTCAGGTCATTATGTCCGGATCAGCGACAACATCAAATATGGAATAACAATACAACGTACAAAGTACGATGACAGCATGGGACTTATACAGAGATTCAACCTGCATGGGGTTAAAGGCACTCCACCCTTGATCATGTACAAGTGCTATAAATACTGTAGATCATAAAGGGCCAGTCTAAGAGATTTTCAAGTTAAATCTATTCTTTCAGTAATAACTAAAAAATGACGTCAGTCAATAAAAGAATACCTTTTGGATAATACTGGCAAAATGTTTATTAAAATATAACTTGATTATTTTGTAATAAAAAAAAAGGTTTCTTTAAAATATGAACACATTTTATACATTCATATTTTAAAGAAAAGTTTTTTTTTTTTTTCAGATAATAACTAAAAGTTATCTTTTAATAAACACATTGCCAGTTCTATCCAAAATGAATTCTTTCTTTGGATTTAATTCCAGTTTCAGCCGAATTCTATATCTTCATTCATAAATCTATTCTTTATTTCAGAATTAATTAATATATAAAAAAATTGCAAGCAGTAGCAAAGAAAGGCTTTAGCCAGAAAATATAATTTAAAAACATTATTACGCTCAATAATGGACGCAGCTGCATTACTCCTCCACCTTTGTTCTTGTCCTGGATACTGCTGTCCAGATGAGAAACACAAACATCATAGATTGTATTAATGATGCATGCCAGATTACCTGCAGCATGCTCACTTTGAAGAGATGGGCTACAGAATTGCAGCCATAGCTCCCTTGTACAGAACATGCTGATACAAAAATACAAATATTTGTATAAAATAAGGTACAAAAGGAAGATGTTGGCCATAGGAGAAAGCCTAGTTAGGTGACTGTAAATTAATTAGCTGTGTTTTATTAGCCAGCTGCTGAGATAGAAGGCTGGGAGACAACTCCTGGGGGTGATTTCTGAGCAGATACAAATCGTATTTGTTAATTTTATTTTATCAGGAACATGAGATGTGATGTATCAGATCTGGATAATGTCTCTTTTGATTACTAGACTTGTTTATCCAAAATACCACATTCAAAATAAAATAAAAAGGCACAAAAAATCAGAAATCCTCACATCCAAGGCCATGAACATTCATACCTCTCTTTTGTGTGAAGCCCATTATCTTTTTTTGTTCCACAATATCCTAAGACTCAAGATTTAGCTCAGTTGTTGGGAAGATCATCACCAGACACAACCAACAACTGATGCAAAGACATCCACCAGAATCCACAGAACTATGAATCTGATCAAGACCATCCACCAAAATCACCAGAAAACTACTAACCTAGCCAAGACTATCCACCAGGATCACCAGAGAAAACTACCAACCTAGCGTAGGCCAGCTGGCAAAACCCAGACAGAGTTACCAACCAAGTTAAGACCAGCCCCCCAGAATTAGCAGACACTTTAGCGAAGATCAGCCAGCAGAATCATCAGATAATTTAGCCAAAACTAGCCACCAGGAAGTATCAGTCTAGCTTATGCCAGCAACCAGAATCACCAGCCTCAAGCAAGTTAACCAGAACCAGCAACATATGTGGCAAAGTGACATGAATCAAAAGAGAAAGCAAACAACTCATTGAAAATCACCATGAGACAAAGACTCCATGACAGATAAACCAAGTCACTAGAAACACTAGGCACGGACAACTTCCCAAACAAGGAAATGCACCCGAGTCACCAGATAAGGCTTGTCACTAGAAACACCAGATACAGCCATTAACCCAGGCAAAACAAGATGCCAGATTCATCAGATACATACAACAACCATGAAAGACCAGACACACCATAGAGAGTCGAACATGTGAAACTTTATATGGATTAAATACAGAGGGTTCCTGTCACTTGAGGGAGCAATCTATGTGTTTAGATTAGAAATGTTTGTGGACGCACCTGAAACTAAATTACATTTTTTCCTGATCAGTCGGATTCGACCCAAATATTTCAGTTTTGCTGACAGTGATTAGCAGTAATTCCATAAATACAAACACACTATAGTGTGAGGAGTAATTATGTTGGACATAATTGCACTGCCCCTCACTTTAATCAAAAAATACTTATTAAACAATTTTCTTTATTATTTTCCAGAAATTAGCTTTTGTTACGTCTCTGTACTATATAAAAGATATACCAGCAAATCCCAAGCTTTTTGTTTGAGGGTTCATTAAAAGTTATTCCGTGTACACTTATATATAATACATTTTGCCATCTAGGCACTTGTGTGCTTAGTTTTTAAATATTTTTTTTTACAATTGTTTTGTAATTCCATTTGTCATGTGACCATCGGAACGAAGCTCATGGACACCAAGCCACAGGTTGAATACCTTTAATCTATAGTATTTAAGAACAATGTATAATACAATCCTATAATACAGCATAATTTCTTCATTGTGTATAGTAGATTAACGACCCTATTATTTGATTGTTTAACAAACGAAAATATCTGGCTTGGCAAGAATTCTCTATTTTCTAAAGATTAATGACTCAATTGCACTGGTAGCCCAATGATGCTCTAGATTGATTATAAGTCAAACATCTATTAACATGAGAGGAGGAACGTGAGCTGGAAAAGTCCAAAACTAACAGATATTGGAAAGATGCCACACAGCATATAAAGGCTCATTTTATTTACTTCAATGTAAATAATTTAAACAATGTTGAACATTTGTTAAAAAATGTTGATAACTATAATGAAGGACAAAGCTTTACTATTGACACAAATTAACTGTGGTAGCCGAGAGGATTTTAAACCCTCTATATATTAAATAATGGTCAGTCTGTACCTGATGCCAATTATTTCCTGTGTGTTCTGCTAATAAACTATACAGGAACTGGCTGGCAAGTGGCTTGTCCATCCAGTCATTAATTGGCACAGCAGACAGCTATGAAGAATAATGGTTGAAATTAAATGTATTCAGATAGTGTATAGCCTATTTACAGCCTAATCTATGAACGTAATCCTTCCGGACATACATAATTTACTTTAAAACTAATTGGAGAGGAATGGGAAGCTTATATTTTAATTGGCTGGACTATATGTTCTAATAGAGAGCCGATAGAAGCAGTTCTGCTACAAGTTACAATGCTAAGTTCACAAGTAAGTTTAAAAGCTACATGTTTAATGATTTTAAAGTAAAACAAGCAATGGCCCACTACAATAACAGTTACAGCCAATGTAATAAAAGTCATTTTAGCCCTATTATATAGTAATGAAACATTTTTTTATTTTTTATTTTCTTCTGGCCTCCCTCACTTATCCCATCTGTGTAGTGTGTATCATGAGATTTTAGTCGAAAAATTATGGGCTAACTTGCTGTCCTCACCCTCACAAGGTGACATGCTTTTAGGACATGCTTGGAGTAGGTAGAGGGGCACATATGATAATGACGTGCAGAGGGCAATCACATGTTTTTATTATATTTCCCTACAGCAATCTTGGGTTCTCCCACAAAATATCAACTTGTTTATTGACAATAAACTAAATCATTGCTACAGAATATATTGGCACTTTACAAATAAAGGATAATAATAACAACATATTGCTTATGTTGATCTCTACTACTTAAAATGTCTGGAAGCTGTGACTCAATAGGAGAAGAAACCTTAGCATTACGGGATCAGTGTAGTGCACTGGTTAGAAATAACAAAAATCTGCATTTGAATCTTAAAAATGTTTATTTTGTTACCCAGACTCCAAGTGTTCAAACATATATTTGTTTTTTCATTGTGCGGTGGTCCTTTAAAGCCTGGGAAATGGTTTCACTGTTCACTGAATCGTATGAATTGCAGGTTACCACTGTGTCAATACATAAAGTTTCTATTTGGTGTGAGCGGGCTCTGCACATTGCTGGATTACACAGTTATTTGTGTCCACACTAACACTCCCTCCCCTCACTGAGGTCTGGATTTCATGCCTTGAGCAGGCACCCGAGTCAATGATTACTGGAATTCAGCTTCTGCATTGTTATCCATCCCCTCCCTACAAACAGACATGCCATTAGCAGCTTCTTACAACACTAAAGTAAGGGGCACCTTTGCCCTTATATAAACCTTTTTATCTACACAGAAAAATTCTCTAGAGTACAGCACAATTATAAAAAAGATTTGAAAACTAACAAAGAGCAAAATTAAGCTGGAAATGAAAACAATTGATGCCTGGAGGGATGCATGATACATTGATATGTCTCCTTGACCACCAATCTGAACTTGAAGTAAAAAATGCAAATGTATGTAAGCGCCCTGCAAACATAGAAAGCACACCTAACCATGATTTAGTGACAAGAGACTTTGTCGAACTGGGTGATTATTTCCATTAAATGGGAAAAGTGAGAGGTGTCTCCCAAACAGTGTGTGACCAAGACACATGTCTTCTTACCTCACTCAGTCTGCAGCACTCATCCATATACTCATCCAAGCTGTCACTTGTTGGACATCTTTTTAGTTCTTTGTGCACGTGCAATTCCTCAATACCATCAAAGGTGTCCTGTAAAAAATCATCTATCATTTTGCTTTCCTCTTCTACTGTTTTGGAGTGTTCTGGACTAGAGATGTCATCTGGAGTAGGTTTGTATTCAAAACAGGTTTGGTTGTTACATGGTGACAAGCGTAGTTCTTCATCCTCCATTTGGCAGTCAATGAAATCTTTCATGGTACTTTCTGGATCTTCAACATTTTCCTTAACATCACTATAGTCCTCAATATGATCAGCATGGGAGAGGAAAGCATGGCTCTCTTCTTCATCCATACAAGCTTTTATTTCCATGTGACCAACTGTAGGAGATGAAGATGCACTAAGGACACCTGAGTCACATGATGAATCTCTACTATGAACAACAAAGCTCTTCTCCGAACCTTTTGGCGTAGACGGTGAATTGGCTCCACTTGGTAACTCAACCCCAGAATCCTCTGATTCAAATTTATACAACCTTTTAAGTTTATGAATTGAGTCTGAGACTCCCATCTCACAGAGACTGTTGTTGTAGACTAATTTGGATTGTTCGTCTTTAATGGGCGAATCACACTGACAATTTGATGACATTCCTGTTTGAAGGAGCAAATGTCCATTCAAGAAGTTTTGAGGTTCCATCGCTTTATTCTCATCTTCATTCACTAGTTTTTTCATGTGGGTTAGCACCACTTCACCTTCAGATGTCTTCTTCCCTGTGATAGAAAATGTAGGATTAGATATAGAAGAAGCAGCTTTTTTATTACCATGTTTTGTATAAGAATCCAAGTCTGAAGCAAACTATAATCTCAAATCACCATCTCATAACTTCTCAAGAAAAACATAATTAACAATCAATCCACATATTACATGGATCAGAGGAGATCTAAAAAGGTTTAACTTGATGGACTAAATATATTTTTCAAATTCAATTACTATGTAACTATGTAATAAAAAAAAAACGTATTTTACCTCTGAATATAGAGGTCCCCAAAAACACAAATAATGTTGTTAATTTATGTAACAATAGTTTAACAATACAATTGGTGTTTGAAGAAAAAATCAATGCTTTTAAAACTTATATTTAAATTTCAGCAAAAATATTTCTATTCACTCCTTTGAAGTGTCCAATGGATTTAAGAGTACCTGCCACCCTCCCTGCAGTGACCACAGCAAGAAGACAGATTGGTCCAGTAGAAATGTAAGACAGCTTCCTGGAAAAGTACCCTCTGGGGCTAGTGAACTAAAGTTTAAATGTAAAAAACTACATTGACATGTTTTCTCTTCAATTATCTGACTTTATTAGCTATAAACAAAGCAAACTCTATTTTATGAAAATATCTTGTACACATATTTATTTATAGTGCTTATATTATAGCATCATCTGAGTATAGGAGCTTATGATCTGGTGGTTGTACATTCACTCTGCACATAAATCAATCTTAGCAGCTGAATTCCATATCCAGAGTCCAGTGCAAAAATTGTGCAACAGTTTATTACAACTAAAATGTATTAAAATCAATTTTTACAAAGGAAAAAAAGGAACATACGGTTATTGAAAGGTGCTGTAAATAATAGTTTACAGATAATTTGTGAGTACTGGGTCCCTTGAAGATGTTATCAGTGTAAAAGCAGGAAGGCACATCAAGGTGTGTATAATTTCCAGTTATATGAGCCTGTTCTTAGCTCTAAACTCTTTATTGCTTATACAGACTGACTCCTGAGGAGTAATTAATTACCAGTCAGACTCCGAGTATCTACATGCAGGGAAGTGCTGGTGTTTTTCACACGTTGCAGGGCAGTTAAAATGTGAATTTTTCCAGACATACAAGAAGAAGCCAAGACACATATATATCTGACCTTGCTTGCCCTTGAAGGTTCATGAGTAAATGTAAATGATATATTACTAATATTGTGCTCAGCAAGTAAGCAGTTAATTCCTGACGTTTAATATTTGGTAACACTTGATTATTAATATATTACACTAGCGACTTGCCCGTCAAAAAATGACGGCAATAAGATTGTAAGGTGGGTAATGCTGTTTGCGTGCAAAATTAATTTTGTTGGTGTTTTAAGATCCTTCGGGGGAAAAAAGACAAAAGGCTGTTTTTAACAAAATTTGGGCATCCATGATACTTTTGTGGAAGTTATGCGTGCGACATAGACATTTATGTAGAGCTGTGGTTGCATCTATTGATGTAAACTTACTGCGTCTGGACCTGTGAGGGGTGTCAACTTCAATTTGATCCAATTATTTTACACAGACTATTGGAGTCTCCCTGTTGTTCCCTCGTCTCCTCCCTGCACTGATAGATACATTAACACACACTCATGATCCAGCTCTGAGGAAGTAGTGTAACAAACACAAAATTGACCTGTATTCAGAAACAGAGCCTTCAGAAATTCATATTTTCTCTAAAAATATTTAATTTCTATGGCTTACACAGTTGCTAATTTTGTTAGTTTGTCATGTATTTCACAAACAAGTGTGTTATTTCATATCAAAGCAATCTACTCAGCAACAATGTAACTGTGTGAATGTGCTCACTACACTGTTGCTTTAAAAACACAAGCTCATGTTATCTGAGTGCATTTATGATTAAATAAGGCTGATTGTAAATGATACAATATCAATGAGTCACAATACAAGAATGTATATATATCAAAATGTTCTTTTTATCTGACCTCTAGATAGAACATATATTGTTCATTTCCCTTTTTTGTACCTGCTTAATACAAGTGATTACAGTCTGAGTATAATTATGCACGAAAAATATGTCATGAACAAGCTTTTAATTCTGAAAACTAATTGTTGATCAATGTGTGGGTCACTGAAGGCATCCAAGAAACTTTTCAGTAGGTTTTGTGTGTTATAGGGGCCTTTACATTTCTGCAAGAGAAATTGCAGTTAGTGTTTTAAGTTGTAACTTGAATACAAAGATATAAGAATTCCTTCTGCGAGTGTCCTGTATATATTTACACATACACACAGGTAAAACCCGCATAACACTACCCCTATGATAGCTGATATAAATAAATATATATGTATACAGGAATACCTGTTTAGCTCTTCACATGCGTTTCTGTGAAACAGCGCTAAATGGGGCAACTTTTTGATCAGAGAGCGCTGGGGGTGGGGGTATTTAAAGGGCTTAACAGGATTTGGCTCTCAAAAAACATGCAATTTTTGATTTAGTGCCAAACAGGGAATTACAGGGGGAAAAAAGAGCGCCATAGTGAATCAAAGCTCAAAAGGTTAGTGGGGTAAAAAAGAAAGTGATGTTTAAAATGGTAATGGATGGAGCAAAGTTTTTGTGGTCACATTTGCATGTCCCTGCCCAGGTTCCCAGAATGCAGTGAGATAACTGTATTTCTCATAATTCTGAGCATGAAACACGTTTTTAACTTGTTTTAGACGTTCAAATGTCCTTTAAATTTGAATTTACATAATGTATACAACATTTGTAAGACATCATTTACAGTTTTATGGTGTATAACAATGTTAATGACATGTTACATGTCTGCAGAAGCCAAGGCTCATATGTCAAGTATTCAATTGAAACTGCAAACATGGTGTTTTTCTAAACAAATCAAAAATAATTTCAGTACCTAAACCTGCCTGTAAAGTTGTGTATGTGGCCGTCCAATTAGATGACACGTATTGCATCAGCTGTGACTTGAACCTCTATTTATAGAAAAGTCTACATGACAGAATCATACCGTTCAGCTTGTCCTGTTGTATTACAAGCAGGTTTAGTTTTACTAACAAAATGAACGTTTTCCGTGTTTTGCTGAACACTGTCAAGTGGAGTCATATAATAGGTGTTTGTTTGCTTATTTGGTTACCAGTAAAATGAGTACAGGTACATTGTATTTTATTTTCCCCTAAAAAATTGTTTCATGTGCATGATATACACAGCTGGCCAGCGTGTAGGCAGCCCCAGGCACACCGGGTCTGACGCAGCGCAGCGTGACCCAGCGGAGCCTGGGCGCTCCTGATTGGCTAGAGGGTTGAGGGAGGGACTTCTCAGGCTTTCTCCTCAATCTGTGCTGGCCATTGCCCAGATTCTCACCCTCCCACACCAACCTAAGTGTTGTGTGTATATGTATGTATCTATATATATATAAATAAGTTAGGGTATCAAAGGGTTAATAGCGTACAAAGGAAAAATGTCATTTAGATATGTGTTTCGGTATGGCGGTAGGTGAGTTGCCCGGCCCACTGGCTTCAGTTGGCGTTGCCCTGCCTCATGGGCGTGCTTTGGAAAAGAATTGGGGGGCTCTGGGCGCGGGGTCCTCCTCCGGGACGTTAATTAAAGAAATTATGTAAGAATATTAATTATGTTCATTTATAATTATATACAGAATTGGTTGTTTTAATAAAGCTGTGGCCTGTAATTTTTCCAAAGTTTCGGTGGTCTGTCTATTTATTTGACAAAAGCCAAATGGATCATGCTGGGGTAATGTAAATACTGTAAGTTTGGTACATGTCTTTATTTTTAAACTGTAGTGCTCCTTTAAGATGAGATGGTGTGTAACATGCTTTTAATAATGGGGGGGGGGGGGGGGGGGGGTAGCAAAGCATTAATTGTGAGAGCCACTAATGCAAAGGAAGTAAAACCAAATGAAGGATAAAGTATCCTGACCATAAACAGAAGTGTGCATTGTTCTAGTGCCCTACAGACATGGATGGGTACAGGACGAGCGTGCCAACCTCAACATATATAATTTCCTTATATCTGTATATTGTTCCAATGCCACTCCAAACACGGGACAAACAGTACTAAAACAATACTGTATGGAGATGCATGATGAATGAAACAAAATAATAATTTTATTCTGCTTGAAAAACAACCGGAGTCAGACAAAATCTAGGGAGTTTACTACAAACAGGTTGGCTCTGCATATTATGGCCACTGGATACTGACTAACTGTTATTTTGGATATCTAGGCATTAATCCTCTGCCCTATTATCTTTGATAAACATTTTTAATAATACATATTTTTAAAACATATGTATGCAGCTTACCTATAACAGTGCAGGCCCACATTTTCAAAATGATATAGTTAAAAAAAGGAGAGCACCTAGAGCCAAACATGGTGAAGTATATGTCTTTGGTATCCATATTTACAAAAAAAAACTCTTTTGAAGATGATAATAGGCATCAAATGAAAACGTGGCCTTCAATATATAATACATTTTATATGATTGGAGCTGCCATTTTTATTTCTGTCTCTCTGCTTCCTACAGTGGGGGTGGAAGCTTAAATGAAGAGACACATTTAAGAGAAATGTGTTAAACCTATATGCCAGTTTTTTCAATAGGACTGAGGGAACTCAAATCAGTTTGCAGTATCTCAGTGTATTATTAAAGCATCCCAGTCAAGCAACAAAACAATGGGCCCATTTAATTGTCCAAATCGCACTTACATGAGCCCGTAAGGCAGTCCATAAATGTTATTGATATTCAATTGGCTACTTTTAGCTACTCGCATTCAATTTGCGATTTACAGGCTCAAAATCACTGCGGTTGACAAAAAAGTAACTCTGTCCTATCTCCTCCTTTGATGTTTCAAGCCTGTAAATGTTACCAGTGCTAAAGATGCAAAATCAATATTCATTTACAACAATTCAATAAGCCCACAATCAAAAAAAATTATACGAGTACTAGAATGGACTTGCAAATGGGTTAAACACCTGTTCGTAACACTGCAAAAGCAAATAAACACACACCACTGTACTTAAAAATACTAGAAAAGCAATGAAAGGCATTAGAATGTATTGTACCACAGTCTCAAGCTCACAAATCTGCAATAAAAGTGTATTTCTTTAATGTTTTTTTTCTGTGTTATATCGATCCCGGGATTCAATGGGTTAATAGATATCATGGAACCCACTTGCACTAGAACAGTTGCATTATTGAATTTCATTGATTTTGACATTGCTGATTTGCTAATCTGATCACAAATCGGACTTAACACTAATTAATTGTAGTTTAAACTCCATGTTTTACTGAGGTTATGATGACGGTCTCTATTACTATCGTCTCTGTCTAAAATGTAATTTACTGCTTGCTTAATTGATCCTGATCATGCCCTGAAATGCTACTTATGGGTTGCGTGTGGTGGCTGTGAGCCTATAATTGCAGGCTTGAGTCAATTGAATACATCTAGATATGTAGAAAATGTGTAACCTGCAGCCAAAATGTTGGGTTCCATGTAAGTAGGTGCTTAGAATTAAATTGGGCCTAAAGTCCCTTTAATACCTCCCAGTGTGCAAGCTAAATAATTAATGATCTTAGATAAAGTTACTAGCAGAGAGTATATTGTTTTTTTAGGTAATTTATGCTAAAATAGACATTGAAATAATTATGGTATTTGTTGCATTAGATAGAGGGTAATTGATCACAGTGTTTTTTTTTTAAATAAAGCTCTCAGAGCATAAAAACATATAAAGATGTTAAACTTCTCTTTGGGGCTTGCCCTCTGCCAGCCAATGAGATATACAGATGTATGCATGCCCTCTGCACTTCCTGTTATCACATATAATAGTTGTCAAACTATGAGACGCTGTCACGCTTTGCGTGGTGCGTACAAGTTAGGCTGCGTGCTTCGCGAAGCGAGGCAAGACATTAACGTGTAGCACTTAGGCGATGAGCACCAAAGGCGCTCATTGCCAGCGAGGCGAGCCGTTAAGACACTAAAACTCGCAGCACAAAGGCGATGAGCGCCAAAGCCCTCGCGGGACTTAGCCACCAAACACTTAGCCTGCAAGCAGTTGACAAACGCAGGACTTAGAAAAATAAATTACGAGATGCAGGACTTTGAAAAAAATAGATACGAGATAGCAAAAAATATGAGATTAACGGCCGAACCGCGAAAACAAAAACACAATAAATACACAAAAAAATACAACAAAAACATCACACACAGCATGGGGGAACAGGGAGTGAGGTGGAACACGAATTAAAGGCGATTTGGATGAGTTTCGCCACTCGAAAATCGACCTACGCGAGAAAAAAAAAATGGCCGCCCCAAAAAATTAAAACGAGGCCCCATGACCATGGACCACGCAAAACACTGCCAAACGCGTAGCACTTTCACACAGGAACGTACGAACTACAAAATACTCTATTACAAATGACAAAAATGCTTGCGAGCCGCGTAACACATTGATAACATTAGGAATCTACAATGGCGCTTTACACAACTAAACCAACGGATTACACTCGCTCACACAGCCTATTTCTAATGCACAGTTGGGACATTCATTACACTTTATCCTCAGGGCACCAACACTCAAACTGTACATTGTATGCTGCCGGAAAATACAAACAGATTGTTAGCTCTTCAGGCTATTGATTGCTGGATATATTTACAAATAGGTAAAGTATATTAATTTATTCAAGAACTAATTCATTCATTATTAGTTAACTATATATAGATAAATATATATCTCTCTTTCTGATGAGTGACGAAGGTGCTCAGAGGAGCCAAAGTAGACGAGAGGAGAGGCTCGCCATGAACGCAGAAAAAAGGTTTACATTGTGCGTCAAACAGCATTCCTATGGCTTCAAATTTTCTTGCCCCATCATTTTTGACGGGCAAGTGTCTAGTTTTTAATAAAGTTTAAACAGGTTTTGCTTTATATTACTTCATATTTGTATACTTAATATTACTTAATATTTTTGTAATTTTCAAAACATGCTTTTAAATTCTTGAATAAAAAAAGTTGTTCTTCATGTCCCTTTAAATAGCTAACTTTCAAGCTGCAATATCTAGCACATCCTCTCATTCTCAAAAAAAACAACAAACAGTTACAATGATATTTATTTTTATATTAAAAATACGTATTTTTAATCTCTCTCTCTCTCTCTCTCTCTCTCTCTCTATATATATATATATATATATATATATATATATATATATATAGGCAGACCCCTCTTAACACTACCCCGTTTAACACTAATTGGCTATAAAGCTGTTTTTGCCGGACACATCTTCCATTGGATAAACACCAGGAGCCATGATAGGAATTTTAAAATCAAGTTTACCTGTGATTTACCCTGTGTTAAAATTGACCCATTTAACTCTGTAGATGTGTTCCTAGAAGACCAAGTGCTAAATTAAAATGGGAATGCCTGTATTTATATACAGGTATACCCTACTTAACGCTACCCCTTTTAGCACTGTTTCGCTATAATGCTATTTTAATCCGTAATTCCCTGTTTAACGCATTGCCAAACCCTGTTTAATGCTTCGATTCGCAAATAAAACCCAGGATCCAGGATGACCCAGAAGCATCAACATCACAAATTTAAAGTTTATATTTGTGCTAATGTTTAATGTTTGTTAGTGGTATGTTTACTGTTTGTTTGAAGTTCAAATCCCTATCTTCCCCATGTTGAAATTACCCCGTTTAGAGCTATTTCGCTTAACACTCCTATTGCATGGAACCTATCTACAGCGTGAAACCAGGTATAGCTGTATATATATATAGTACTGCACAAAACCACTGATGAGTGGCATAAACTGCGAATCAGTACTATATATATATATATATATATATATATATATATATACATATATAGTACTGATTCGCAGTTTATGGTTTGGATTGGTTTGGATTGACAGAGTGATGGTGCATTATGTGGCCTCATTTGCATGTCCCGCCCAGTTTTCCCAGACTGCAGTGCATATACTGTGATTTTGAGAAATTTGAGCAGGAAATAAGTTTTTATCAACTTATTTTAAACATTCAAATAGAATCACTAATGTACTATTCCTTATTTGTACTACTGTACTTTGTACAGTGGAGGGCTTCCATCACTCTTAGCCCACCATATATATATATTTTAGTGGCCATTTAAATGCATATATAAAGCAATTATTTATATATATATATATATATATATATATATATATATTTATATATATACTGTATATATATATATATATTTTAGTGGCCATTTAAATGCATACAATATCTTTCTAGCACTTGGTCTGTTACAAATGGTCGCCACTGATAAGATGCTTTGGGCAAGTTCAGACCAGAACTCAGAAGATTAAAGGGTGAAATGTCACTGGTGTTTGGGATTTTTAAGGAAATGCAGAGCTTTCCGCCCTGGGACCTCCAGGATATTGTGCAGCTCTCTGTCATCTCAAGGTGTTGAAAGGTTTTTTTTTCTTTTTTTGAGGCTTCAGGCAAAAATAAATTGTTTTTTTCTACAATATCTGTTTATGATCTGGTTGAGATAAGATAATTTATGGGATACTGTGTCTGGACAGGCCCTGAGTCACTGTCATTACACAGATGTGCTATATTTTGGATGTGCTTTATTTATAGGGTACAATTAGCAGCGAGTGGTCTATGCTGGGAGGTTTATTTAGTTAGCATCAAAGCACTTGTTTCTTAAAGGGACATGGAATGCTAATGTTCATCATATATTTAATAGAGCATGTCTTAAACATTACAAAAGTTTCTTTTTTCTTGAAAAAAAATCTTTAGGAAACTTGTTTAAACATATTTTATTTTTCAACTATTTTATTATACAAATATATGTATATATGTGTATAGAGATACATCCTGGTTCTCCGTCATCCTATATCTACCTCTTTATGTCCTCAACCCCTTCTGATTCCTTATATCTTCTTTTCTCTCTCAGATAATCCATTCTAAGCCCTTTCACTGCCAGTGAAAGGGTTAATCTCTTTGTCCAGCAATCATCGACAGACTGAACCTGAAATTGGCCTAGGGCTGTGGATCAGTTAGATCTGTCCCTGGAAAGCACTGCATATCCTCACCCTGGACACTTCTGGGCAGCCTGATATGGACAACACATACTCCTAGGTTCAGTGCTTTGCTGCGGCTATAATTTTGTAGCAGCACCAGTACAAAGCTTAGTAAATCTAGGACCAGACAGAGATTTATTTATCTACAAAAAAGTGGCATGGACAGTGAAGGGTCCAACTAATAATTTAAATGATCCCACTGACAGTATTGTAAATGTGGTATCAGGGAAAGTTGAAAATACATATTAATTATATTGGTTGAATAGAGATGTTAATTGTACAATGGTACTAAAAATCGTGATCATTTATAGTAAGTACTTTATCAGTAGAATATTATTTTAACACTTGTATTTTTCTACAGTGAAATAGAAGTTTGAATTGTCAATCAGCCTTTCGGATCCACTCACAATCAAGTTTCATATAGTTTGATAATGAGAGATCAATATCAATTAACTATTGATAATGCCTGAGGCATTGGGTCCATTGTCTTCAGTGAGACTGCTTTCACATTGACTCTTTTTGTGCATGTGACTATACTGACAGCAAAGAACCCCTGGGTTTATTAGTAATTAATGCCACTGAACTCTCATTAACAAGGCGCTCCTTGCCAGCAAAATTTACGGAGTTATGAAACAAAAATAAGAGACGCGTTATGACCCATTACGACCACGCAAGAACTGCCCGAAACCCGCGCACATGAAAACATGAGAAACACAATAAATCCAGACAACAAATACATAAAAAGCTTCCCTATAGCAAGGGGCGGCACCCAGGACCTAGAAAAACGGAAGTTACACCTCAATTTAACTCCAAATAAAAGAGTTTAAAAACCCGAAAATCCCCTAAGCGAGAGAAAAAATGGCCGCCAAAAAAAACGAAAACGAGGCTACAGCACTCTAAAGACGTAAAACACCAACAAACACCTACGGATTTTCTGAAAAAGACGTACGTGATCCGACGTGATCCGAAAACAAGGACGCAAACCGCTCGACCCCAAAAACATTACAAACACAATAAATACCCACAACAAACACATAAAACGCTTACCCACAGCAAGGGGGGGCACCCAGGACCTCTGCAAGTGAAGTTACACCTCGATTTAAGTCTAAATTTCGGAGTTTAGACACCCGAAAATCACCTTACCGAGAGAAAAAATGGCAGCTGAACAAAACGAAAACGAGGCTAAAGGACCCTAAACACGCAAAACACCTACGGATTTTCCGAAAAGGTCGGACGACATTCGAAAACAAGGACGTTAAATCAGCCACAGCCGCATACCACACATTAGGCGCCATTTTAGATCACTAACTTATACAATCCGGAAGTACACAACTACCCTAACGGATTTGCCTCGGTCACGCATACTATTACACTACACACTGCAAAAATTAATAACGCTTACACAGCAGCTCCACAGCACTGATGCTGTAGCAACATGAAAACAGATTGCCAGCTCTTCAACACAATGCTTCCTGCATATATTATTTCACAATAGGTAAAGTATATTAATTTCTTATTTTATTCATTATTCATTGCCATACCAAAAAAAAACACCAACGCTGTTCATAGCACACAAATAACCAAGAGCTTCGCAATGAGCGCCAAAGGCGCACATCGCGAGGCTCGCAATGAGCACCGAAGGATCTTAAAACACCAACAAAATTAATTTTGCACGCAAACAACATTACATGCCTTACAATCTTATTGCAGTCATTTTCTGACGGTCAAGTCGCTAGTATTTGTATAACAACTGGGGATCTCTGGTGTGCCAATTTATTTAATGTAAGTGCACATCCATCATATGCCACTTATCAATGCAACTCCATCCTATTACTTCATACATACTTTAATCTATCCTCTATTAGTATAAATTCACCTCCACCCTATATAACCATTAAAGCACCTCCATGTTACTACTTCACAAGATCCACCCTCTATCAGAGGAAGTATACCTTCACCATATATAACTATCAATGCAACTCCATCCTATTACTTCATACATACAGTATAACAAAATGCATCCTCTATTAGTATAAATTCACCTCCACCCTAAATCCTCCCCCCCCCCCCCAGATTTTTCTATGTTTATATGTACTGCATGTATATATATATATATATAAGCTATTTTATGGCGTCTGTATACAATAAGCTGTATCTCCCCCCATAATTATTCTGGCTCCTACACCCCTGACTGTACATAAATAATAAGATTCACCCTCTATCGGTATAAGTGCACCACTGCCATGTATAACCATCAATGGAAATCCTTCCTATTACTGCATACATATAACCTCCATCCTACACCAATATCAGACAATCTACCTTTATCTGTATGTCTGTGCCTCATACAATGAGCTATAGAAAGGTTGGTGCCAAATACATAATTCATATATCCTTACAGCACCTCCCTGCTCCTGTGACATTATTATGTCACAACCTTTTACCATGCATCATTGTTTCGCACATTGCAGCAGAGAATGAATTTGTGCGAATGATGGGACCTTAATTATTTCCAACTTAATAATTAAGTGGGATAATAATGGTAGTAGTATTTACTGAGCAATCCAGGGTATAATTTAGTGGAGGGGCACTAAGCCACCGCAAGATATTACTCCATATGTAAGGATAGTTAAACTAATTTTATACTAATTTTGAAATTAGAAAGAAAAATTTGTATTAAAACTTAAGAAAAGTGTGTATATTTTACTGATTGGATGTATGGTGTACGATGATACTGTATATATGTTTGTTTTTTTTTTTGCTTTATTCCTTAAATTTCTTCAATAAAAAGATTGAAATAAAAAATATAGGTTAATTTGTGTAGTGCTCTTTTTAATTTTTTATCATCTGATAGTTGAATTTTTTACTGAATAATATTTAGGTTTAATGATAGTTAATAAAAGCTACATTTGAATTAGTTATTAGAGGCAATTGATCATTTTTACTAAAAGGTGTAGCTTTAAGGTTGAGTCTCTTTTCAACCACAATATTTTATTTGTATGGAATTAATTACACATTGGGGTATGTAAGAATTGGCTGTTATTTGAGTTTTGTTACAGCAGAGGATGAACTAGCAAAGTATAGATCCAAAACCATAAACTGGCACGGACCCTCTCCCAAGACATGCACGACTACTGGAAGTAAAAACATTAGCACATATAGGCGTAGAAGCCAAGAAAATTCTGGGGTGATTCAACTTTTTGTAGAGCTTCTCTGAACATACACACTGAGAAATCTGGGGTAATTTGACCCCCCTCATCCCCTCTCCAGTTTCCTACCCGTATGCACACAAATGTATAACTACCTGACTATAAAATAAACCAGACACAAGATGAGCAAGCACCCTAACACCCCTAACCCTAAACACTGATTTATTACACTGATTTGCTTGGAATTTAAACCCACAGCAGCCACAATTCTGAACTGCACAAACATGCCAACAGTGTCAATCATTGCACACTAAAAGAAAACAATACATATGAGTGTGTATGGTAAGTAGATTTTGCAAAGTGCTATCCAAGTATACATATGCACAAAAGTATCTAAAACTTTTAAGGCAGAAACCAGACAGCCTGGAGGGAAGCACTTAATAGAGAAGCATTATACGTTGGAAAGGTATTTAGCAGCCATATGAGCCAGCAGAACTCATTTTAAGAACTGTGGCTCACAGGGTCCTGGGATGTTTCCACCACTGCTTTTTCCTGATAATGGGAAAATTAATTTAGAAAGTAACATTAAATAGCAATGAAGTACCGTATATATATATATATATATATATATATATATATATATATATATATATATATATATATATATATATATCAGTTCAGTGGCTGTATATATAAAATACTGGGAACATATGGCTCCTAGCGTTTTGGATGATAGATAAAATTAACAGTATATATGTGTATATATTTTTATATATATATATATATATATATATATATATATATATATATATTTGTATATAGCGCTTCAAACTTCCACATCTGTGACAAGTACAAACAAGTAAAATGAGAGTGATCCTTATGTATAATTGTGTCTACCTTTCTCCCTTGACATCTATTTGCGAGTTTTCAGTCTCGTGTCTGTGCTTTGTGAAAAAACTCTATATACGGTAGATTTTAAACTGAAAGGCAATTATTTTGTAATGTATTAATATTGTTTTTTGCCTTGTACTTAAATCCTGTGTAGCGCTACGGAAAATGTTGGCATGTTACAAATAAAGGACAATAAGAAATTATCAATCTATCTCTCCATCATATATCTATTTATTTATCTATCTATTTATCTATCAATCATATATCTATTTATTTATCTATTTATCTATCTATCTTTGTTATTTTTACACAACACTGCAATTCTTTGAGTCAATTACCAAATAATTAAATCAGGTACATACCTTTTTTCCAAGGTGGCACAATGGCAAAGGTTTTGTGCCAGCTAAACATTTTCCCCTCCTGCCAAGATCACGTCTTTCAAGCTGTTGTGCGGATTTCAAACGGGTAACTGTCTCATTAGAGCACTCTTGTGGATATTGATGCTTTTTTTCTATTTAAGGACGGTAAAAGTCCTTTGTCCTGGATCCATGATGTGCTCCTATCAGTGGTTTTCCAGAGCCAAGTGCACAGATTGCGTGTGATATTCCTGGGCTCTGCAGATTGTCTCTCTCTGTGATATTCCTCTGCAGATTGTTCCTCTCTCAGCTGCAGGAGGGACTTGTTCCAGTGAGGAAGCTGAGCTCAGTCTGAGCTGGATGTGGCTCAGGGCCAGCAGTGACTAAAAGGGAGCAGCCCTCAGGAATGTATCTCTCTGCCTGATAAGCCAAAACTGGATGAGATGAATCCACCTCTGCTATTAGAGCACCCCTGAGATGCCAGGACTTGCACAATCTCAGCGCTCAATAGGAACATCAAATAACTTTCCCTTTTGGCAAATATTATAAAATGTATCGTGGAATGCTCTCTGGTGTGAAGTAATTCATAAACCTACAGATTCCTGCAAATAAACATCACGAGAGCTCATTGTGTTATATAGCAGCTGATACGGTGCCAAGCACTTAGTTATACATAAAAACACAGATTTGATGGCAGATAAGAACCATACAAAATCAATCTGGTTGGGCGTTTGACTTAATTAAGTCTCAGGATGGAGGATGACCTTGTACTTATACCCAGAAATGCTTAAATTACTTAACTAAATTTGACCCTACCACTTCCATTGGAAGCCTGTTCCAGTTATCTACTCTTTCTGTTAAGTAATTATTTCCCATATATCCCCTAAATCTAAAATTTTCCAACTTTAATCCTTGATCTTACATAATTACATAGTTAAATAGTAATTGAGGTTGAAAAATACTTTTAGTTCATCAAGTTCAAGCTACAATATGCAGATTAATTGTTAATTGATCCAGAAGAGGGGAAACAGAAAAAACCCCAGTGAAACTTTGCCAATTGTCTCAAAATGGAAAAAAATATATACAATTCCTTCCTGAACCCAGATACTGGCGATCAGACTGGATAAATACTCTTATATTTATATAAGGTAATCATATCCCCTCTTAGACGCCTTTTATCTAGAGAAAATAAGTTTCATTTAGTTAGTCTTCTTTTCATAACTTAGCCCCTCCATTCCCCTTATTAGTTTGGTTGCTCTTTCTGTAATTTTTTCCAGCTTCAAAATGTCCTTTTTATGTAGTGGTGACCAAAATTGTACACCATATTCCAAATGAGGGCATACTAGGTATTTCTATAGTGGCAGAATTATATTTGCTTCCCTTGCTTCTATACCCTTCCTAATACATGCTTATATTTTATTTGCTTTGCAGATGCTGCTTGGCATTGAGCATTGATACCTAGGTGGTTGTCCACAAGTACTCCCAAATCCCTTTCAATATCTGATACCCCTAGATATGCTTCATTAAGATTATAAATTGCATGTTTATTTTTCCTTCCCAGATGCATAACCTTTCATTTATTCATATTAAGTCTCATCTGACATTTAATTGCCCATTTCTCTAATTTATGCAAATCCCTTTGGAGGGAAAGTACATCATTATCTGATTTAATTACCTTGCACAACTTTGTGTCATCAGCAAAAATGGAGACAATACTTTCCAGTCCTACTTTTAAGTCATTAATAAATATGTTAAAAAGGAGAGGACCTAATACTGAGCCCTGAGGAACCCAACTTACCACATTAGTCCAATCTGAGTATGTTCCATTTACAACAATCCTTTGCTTCCTGTATTTTTATCCATGAGCAGATATTTACTGCAATTCCAGTATCCCTTAGTTTGCTCAATAGTCTCCCATGTGGCACTGTATCAAAAGCCTTTGCAAAGTCCAAAAATACTACATCCGCTATTGTTCTTGGACTTTGTTAAATCCTTTCTTATACAATGCAATATATTGATACACAGGTCTCTACAGCCATACATACAGTGACAAACAGGGCATTATTGCCTTGCATATGGCAATACATTGACACCTATGGCACTAAAGTCATATATACAGTGGCACACAGTACATTACTGCCATGCACAGGGCAATACATTGATACACAGGGCATTACAGCCATACATCCAGTGGAACACAGGGCATTACTACCATGCACAGGGCAATATATTGATACACAGGGCACTACAGTCACATATACAGTGAAACACAGGGCATTACTGCCATACACAGGGCAATGCATTGATACACAGGGCACTATAGCCATACATCCAGTGGAACACAGGACATTACTACCATGCACAGGGCAATACATTGATACACAGGGCACTACAGCCATATATCCAGTGGGACACAGGGCATTACTATCAAGCACAGGGTAATACATTGATACACAGTGCACTATAGCCATACATCCAATGGAACACAGGGCATTACTACCATGCACAGGGCAATATATTGATACACAGGGCACTACAGTCATATATACAGTGAAACACAGGGCATTACTGCCATACACAGGGCAGTACATTGATACACAGGGCACTACAGCCATACATCCAGTGGAACACAGGGCATTACTATCATGCACAGGGCAATACAATGATACACAGGGCGCTACAGCCATACATCCAGTGGAACACAGGGCATTACTACCATGCACAGGGCAATACATTGATACACAGGGCGCTACTGCCATACATCCAGTGGAACACAGGACATTACTATGATGCACAGGACTCATCTTCAATACCAAACGATCAGTGTCTGCAGCTCCTCTCTGTCAATCACTCCATTGGCTTCCCATAGCTTCCCGAATCAAATTTAAAATCATGACCCTAACACATAAAGCCCTCAACAACAGTGCCCCCCCTTATATCTCTGCTCTTGTTTCAAAATACTCTCCCAACCGCCCCCTTCGTTCTGCCAATGACCTTCTTCTTTCCTCCTCTCTCATCACCTCCTCTCACTCCCGTCTTCAGGACTTTTCTCGTGCAGCCCCTACTATCTGGAACTCCTTGCCTCGCTCCATTAGATTAACTTCCTGCCTCAAAACCTTTAAAAAATTACTAAAAACACACCTGTTTAAAAAATCATATCACCTTCAGCCTTTATAATTACAACTGCACACTCCACAGCTTAAAAACACTCCCACCCACAATCTACAGTACAGCTCACAGACCCCTCCAACTGATTAAACAAATTGCATTCACGTTGCCATTTTTGTATTTGTCACCCTCTTGTATCACACCTAAACCCTTAGATTGTAAGTTTGCGAGTTTTTCATTTGTGTGTCCGTGTCTTGGAAACAAGCACTATGTACATTTGATTATATGCTCAAAAACAGGGCCCTCCATTCTTTAAGGTGTTAATTTTGTTTTTTGCCATGTACTAACCACCTGTACAGCGCTACGGAATATGTTGGCGCGATATAAATAAAGATAATAATAATAATAATAATTGATACACAGGGCACTACTGCCATACATCCAGTGGAACACAGGACATTAATACCATGCATAGGACAATACATTGATACACAGGGCACTACAGCCATACATCCAGTGGAACACAGGGCATTACTACCATGGACAGGGCAATACATTGATACACAGGGCGCTACAGCCATACATCCAGTGGAACAGAGGACATTACTACAATGCACAGGACAATACATTGATACACAGGGAACTACAGCTATACCTCCAGTGGAACACAGGGCATTACTACCATTAACAGGGCAATGCATTGATACACAGGGCACTACAGCCATACATCCAGTGGAACACAGGGCATTACTACCATGGACAGGGCAATACATTGATACACAGGGCACTACAGCCATACATCCAGTGGAACAGAGGACATTACTACCATGCACAGGGCAGTACATTGATACACAGGGCACTACAGTCATACATCCAGTGGAACACAGGGCATTACTACCATGCACAGGGCAATACATTGATACACAGGGCACTACATCCATACATCCAGGGGATCACAGGGCATTACTACCATGCACAGGGCAATACATTGATTCACAGGGCACTACAGCCATACATCCAGTGGAACACAGGACATTACTACCATGCACAGGGCAATACATTGATACACAGGGCGCTACAGCCATATATCCAGTGGAACACAGGACATTACTACCATGCACAGGGCAATACATTGATACTTAGGGCGCTACAGCCATATATCCGGTGGAACACAGGACATTACTACCATGCACAGGGCAACACATTGATACACAGGGCGCTACAGCCCTATATACAGTGAAACACAGGGCATTACTGACATGCACAGGGCAATACATTGATAAACAGGGTACAACAGCCATATATAGAGAGACACACAGGGCATCACTGCCATACACAGGCCAATGCATTGATACACAGGACACACTAGCCATATATACAGTGAGACACAGAGCATTAGTGACATGCACAGGGCACTACACCTATATATACAGTTGCACACAGGGCATTAATGCATTGCATACGGCAGTATTTTGATACACAGGCCTCTAGGACCATACAGAGGTGTTAAAATGAGGCTTTATTGCTGTATATATATTTAGCATCATTCAGTCATTTCCAACTCTCTGTGACCTCATGGACCATAACACACCAGGCACATCTTTATGTCCACGGTCATGCTGATCCACTTGGTTTTCATGGCAGAGATACTGGAGTGGGTTACATAGTTACATAGTTACATAGTTACATAGTAATTAAGGTTGAAAAAAGACTTTCAGTCCATCAAGTTCAACCTGTTAAGATCTCCTCTGATCTGCAATATGCGGATTAGTTATTAATTAAATTATTGATTAAATAATTATTAATAGTATAGTATTGGAGAATGAATAAAGAGTTAGTCCATCAAGTTCAACCTTTTTAGATCTCTATTGATCTTTTTAATTTGGACTATTTATTATTATTGTTAATTGTTAATTATTGTTAATTGATCCAGAGGAAGGCAAACATAAAAAAAAAACCCATTGAAACTTTGCCAATTGTCTCATAAGGGGAAAAAAAAGCAAAATTCCTTCCTGACCCCAGAAACTGGCGATCAAATTTCTCCCTGGATCAATATTCCTTGCTTGTTATCTAGGATAGCCTTGAATGCCCTCTTTATTCAGAAATATATCTAACCCCTTTTTGAAGTTGTCTATCGAATTCGCTGTCACCACCTCCTTTGGTAGAGAATTCCACAGTTTAACCACCCTAACTGTGAAGAACCCTTTTCTTTGTTTAAGGGGAAATCTTTTTTCCTCTAACCTCAACGGATGTCCTCTTGTCAGTTGAAAATCTCTTGCTACAAAAAGTTCACTTGACAAAGCCTTATATTGACCCTGGATGTATTTAAATAACGTAATCATATCTCCTCTTAGACGCCTTTTTTCTAGCGAAAATAAGTTTAATTTTGCTAGTCTTTCTTCATAACTTAGCCCCTCCATTCCCCTTATTAGTTTTGTAGCCCTTCTCTGTACTTTTTCCAGCTCTAACATGTCTTTTTTGTGAGGTGGTGCCCAAAATTGTACTCCATATTCCAAATGAGGGCGTACTAGAGATTTGTATAGTGGCAGAATTATATCTTCTTCCCTGGCTTCTATACCCTTCCTAATACATGCTAATATTTTATTTGCCTTTGCAGCCGCTGCTTGGCTTTGAGCGCTGTTACCTAGGTGGTTGTCCACTAGTACTCCCAAATCCCTTTCAATATCTGATACCCCTAGATTTGCTCCATTAAGATTATAGATTGCTTGGCTATTGTTCCTTCCCAAATGCATAACCTTACATTTATTTGTATTAAATCTCATCTGCCATTTAGCCGCCCATTTCTCTAATTTATGCAAATCCTTTTGTAGGGAAAGTACATCATTATCTGATTTTATTACCTTGCACAACTTAGTGTCATCAGCAAAAATGGAGACACTACATTCGAGTCCTACTTCAATGTCATTAATAAATATGTTAAAAAGGAGAGGACCCAATACTGAGCCCTGAGGAACCCCACTTATCACATTAGACCAATCGGAGTATGTTCCATTTACAACAACCCTTTGCTTCCTGTCTTTTAGCCAGTTCTCGATCCATGAGCAGATATTTACTGCAATTCCTGTATCCCTTAGTTTGCTCACTAGTCTTCCATGTGGCACTGTATCAAATGCCTTTGAAAAATCTAAAAAGACTACATCCACTGAGTTGCCCTGATCCAAGTTCCTACTAACCTCCTCATAAAAACTAATTAGATTGGTCTGACACGACCTTTCCTTCATAAATCCATGTTGACTGCTACCTATGATCCTGTTCAAATAGACATATTCTTGTATTCTGTCCCTTATTAACCCTTCTAAAAGCTTCCCAACTACAGAAGTGAGGCTCACTGGTCTATAATTCCCCGGATTTGCTCTAGATCCCTTCTTAAATATAGGTATCACCTCTGCTTTTCTCCAGTCATCTGGTAGAGACCCTGTAGTGAGCGAGTCTTTAAAGATTAGATATAATGGTTTGGCTATTACAGAACCCAGCTCCCTCAGTACCCTTGGATGTATTCCATCAGGACCTGGGGCTTTATTAACATTTATTTTCTCCAACCTCTTTTGTATTTCTTCCTGCGTTAACCAATTATTTAGTGAAGGTAGTGTAGCCCCATTATGTTGCAGTGTCCCAACCACTGGTACCTCCCTTGTGTAAACCGACGAAAAGAACCTATTTAGCTCATCTGCCTTTTCCTGGTCACTAATTATCAGATGGCCTGTGTCACATTGTAATGGTCCTATCGATTCCTTCCTGGCCTTCTTCCCATTAATATATTTATAAAATATTTTAGGGTTAGTCTTACTTTCCATTGCAACTGACTTCTCATTTTCTATTTTAGCCAGTCTAATAGCCCTTTTGCAAGCCTTGTTGATTTCCTTATAGTCACATAAAGATGCCTCTGTTCCCTCCTTCTTGTATAATTTAAATGCATATTTCTTTTTCCTCATCATGATCTTTAAGTCATTGTTAAGCCACATGGGATGTGATTTACTCCTATTTATTTTATTTCCACATGGTACATGCTGATGAGTATGTTTATTTAGTAAGGATTTGAATGTTGTCCATTTATTTTCAGTATTCTTCCCTGTAAGTTCTTTGTCCCAGTCTATATGTTGTATTGCTGCCCGTAGCCCATTAAAGTTAGCCCTTTATAAATTTAGAGTTTTTGTTGGCCCCTTACAACTCTGTTTTTTGTATTCAATCTCAAATGAGACTGTGTTGTGATCACTGTTCCCCAAGGGTTCCCGTATTTTTACATTTGATATTATATCAATATTACTTGTGATGACTAAATCCAAGATGGCCCCATTTCTAGTAGGTTCTTGTATTACCTGGGCTAGATAATGATCCCTGAGTGTACTCAAGAACCTGCTCCCCTTAGCTGAGCTGCTGGTCTCGTTTATCCAGTTTATATCAGGGTAATTAAAGTCTCCCATTATTAGAACTTGCCCATGCTTAGCTGCATTTCCAATCTGTAACAATAATTGTATTTCCTCACTTTCAGCTATATTTGGGGGTTTATAGCATACTCCCACCAATATGCATTTAGAATTAGCTCCTCCACTATTTAGCTCAACCCACAAGGATTCAATGATGCCGTTAGTGCCAGCATAAATATCTTCTCTAACTATAGGCTTAAATTCAGGCTTAACATAAAGACAGATCCCTCCTCCTCTTTTACCATTTCCCCTATCTTTCCTAAATAGGTTATAACCATCCAGATTAACAGTCCAGTCATGAGATTCATCCCACCATGTTTCCGTAATGCCTATTAAGCCCCATTTTTCTTGTACTGCTAATATTTCTAGCTCATCCATTTTCCCAGGCAAACTTCTTGCGTTTGCAATCATACACTTTATGTTGCTATGGCTCTGCTGATGTGAAGTGCCTGCCACTGTATTTGAGGCCCCTATTAATATCTCCCTACTTTCTATTGTAACCCTCCCCCCTTCTCCTCCCCCATGGGTTGGTAGTTCCATCTCCACTGGGCCACAGCATACAGCTCCTGGTGTTCATAGGTGGTCTCTAGTGATGTCCCGAACAGTTCGCCGGAGAACTATTTGCGGCGATTTTCGCATGTTCGCGTTCGCAACGAACGGCGAACATATGCGCTTTTCGGTCCGCCCCCTATTCTTTATCAATGAGGAAACTTTGACCCTGCACCTTACAGTCAGCAGACACATTCCAGCCAATCAGCAGCATACACTCCCTTCCAGAGCCTTTCATCTGTATGACAGCCTCCATTTTAGAATCATTCTGTAGCTGCATTCGTTGAGAGAGGAGATATATTCTACCTGCTGTTGATTTAATAGGGAAATAGATAACCAGGCTGTGTATTTAGCTTTAACTACACACCTGAAGGACTCCTTTGATATCTGCTGCAAGGACAGCAACCCCAGAAGCCCTTTTTAGGGCTAGAACATCATTTATTTTATTTTATAATTTTTTTCTGCTGATTTAATAGGGAAATAGATAGCCAGGCTGTGTATTTAGCTTAAACTACACTCTTGAAGGACTCCTTTGATATCTGCTGCAATGACAGCAACCCAAAAAGCCCTTATCTGGTGTCACAGTAGTGTGCAGTGAAATAAAACAACCCTTTTTTTACTGTAATCGATTGAATATCAGTTGCCTGCCTAATGGCGTGTGTGTGAGGCCTATTGCATCTAGTCTGCCAACTTTTGCCAGTGTGCAGTGACACTCATATCTAGTGCAACCGTAGTGTTCAGTGAAATAAAACAACCCTTTTTTTACTGTAATCGATTGAATATCAGTTGCCTGCCTACAGGCGTGTGTGCGAGGCCTATTTCATCTAGTCTGCCAACTTTTGCCAGTGCGCAGTGACACTCATATCTAGTGCAACCAAAGTGTGCAGTGAAATAAAACAACCCTTTTTTTACTGTAATCGATTGAATATCAGTTGCCTGCCTAATGGCGTGTGTGTGAGGCCTATTGCATCTAGTTTGCCAACTTTTGCCAGTGCGCAGTGACACTCATATCTAGTGCAAACGTAGTGTGCAGTGAAATAAAACAACCCTTTTTTTACTGTAATCGATTGAATATCAGTTGCCCGCCTAAAGGCGCGTGTGTGAGGCCTATTGCATCTAGTCTGCCAACTTTTGCCAGTGCACAGTGACACTCATATCTGGTGTCACCGTAGTGTGCAGTGAAATAAAACAACCCTTTTTTTACTGTAATCGATTGAATATCAGTTGCCTGCCTAAAGGCGTGTGTGTGAGGCCTATTGCATCTAGTCTGCCAACTTTTCCAGTGCACATTGACACTCATATCTAGTGCAACCGTAGTGTGCAGTGAAATAAAACAACCCTTTTTTTACTGTAATCGATTGAATATCAGTTGCCTGCCTACAGGCGTGTGTGCGAGGCCTATTTCATCTAGTCTGCCAACTTTTGCCAGTGCGCAGTGACACTCATATCTAGTGCAACCAAAGTGTGCAGTGAAATAAAACAACCCTTTTTTTACTGTAATCGATTGAATATCAGTTGCCTGCCTAATGGCGTGTGTGTGAGGCCTATTGCATCTAGTTTGCCAACTTTTGCCAGTGCGCAGTGACACTCATATCTAGTGCAAACGTAGTGTGCAGTGAAATAAAACAACCCTTTTTTTACTGTAATCGATTGAATATCAGTTGCCTGCCTAAAGGCGTGTGTGTGAGGCCTATTGCAGTGTCACGCCGTCTTGGGGTTGACTTCTCTGAAAGCAGAGAGTCACACCGGACCAGCACTCCTGTCCGCCCTGAACGCACAGGTGGATCAATGGCTGACTCCGCACCAACTGGAGATCGGCAAAGTGGTTTGTGACAACGGAAGAAATTTGTTGGTGGCATTAAATTTGGGCAAGTTGACACATATGCCGTGCATGGCACATGTGTGTAATTTGATTGTACAACGCTTTGTGCATAAGCACCCAGGCTTACAGGACGTCCTGAAGCAGGCCAGGAAGGTGTGTGCCCATTTCAGGCGTTCCTACATGACCATGGCGCACTTTATAGATATCCAGCGGCGAAACAACATGCCAGCGAGGCGCTTGATTTTAGACAGCCTGACACGTTGGAATTCAACACTCCTAATGTTCGACCGCCTGCTCCAACAAGAAAAGCAGCATTTGTATGACCGGGGTGCTCGGACAGCCTCTAGGGAGCTGGGGATTTTTTTGCCACGTTACTGGACGCTCATGCACAATGCCTGTAGGCTTATGCGTCCTTTTAAAGAGGTGACAAACCTGGTCAGTCGCACCCAGGGCACCATCAGCGACACCATACCATTTGTTTTCTTCCTGGAGCGTGCCCTGCGAAGAGTGCTTGATCAGGCCGTAGATGAGCGTGAAGAGGAAGAGGAAGAGTTGTGGTCACCATCACCAACAGAAACAGTCTTATCAGCATCGCTTGCTGGACCTGCGGCAATGCTAGAGGAGGATTGTGAAGAAGAGGAGTCAGAGGAGGAATGTGGCTTTGAGGAGGAGGAGGAAGACCAACCACAACTGGAAAACCCGGGGTGCTCGTTGTCACCTATCTGGTACCAGTGGTGTTGTACGTGGCTGGGGGGAAGAACATACCTTCAGTGAGATCACTGAGGACGAGGAACGGGACATGACTAGCTCGGCATCCAACCTTGTGCAAATGGGGTCTTTCATGCTGTTGTGCCTGTTGGGGTCCCTCGTATAAAAAGGATGAAGGAGAATGACCTGTACTGGGTGTCCACCGTACTAGACCCCCGGTATAAGCAGAAAGTGCCTGAAATGTTACCGAATTACCACAAGTCGGAAAGGATGCAGCACTACCAAAATAAATTAAAAAGTATGCTTTACACAGCGTTTAAGGGTGATGTCACAGCACAAAGGCAATCTATCAGCGGAAGAGGTGAACATAATCCTCCCACGACCAAGGAGAGGACGCTTTACAGACGTGTTGTTGATGGAGGACATGCAGGGCTTTTTAAGTCCTATGCATCGCCACAGCCCTTCGGGGTCCACCCTCAGAGAATGACTCGACCGTCAGGTAACAGACTACCTCGCCATAACTACAGATATCGACACTATGAGGAGCGATGAACCCCTTGACTACTGGGTGTGCACGCTTGCCCTGTGGCCTGAGCTATCCCAATTTGCCATAGAACTTCTGTCCTGCCCCGCTTCAAGTGTCCTATCAGAAAGGACCTTCAGTGGAGCAGGAGGTTTTGTCACTGATAAGAGAAGTCGCCTAGGTCAAAAAAGTCTAGATTACCTCACCTTTATTAAGATGAATGAGGGATGGATCCCGAAGGGACTGACAGTGGGCGATACATTCGATTAAAAAAGGCCTGATAGATGAGCTGCCTTGAGCTAATAATGGTCCACAAACTAACATCAATTTTTCTGGTCGCTGCAACAATACCTAATTTTTGCATTTAAATTCTTTTATTGTCAGAAGGCGTACAGCATGTAATGAAAAATAAAGCATTTTTGAACAGTCTTGCATAACAGTTGTGCAAAAATACATATTTACAATAAAGACATTTTGTGAAAGTTAGCTGGTTATTCCTTCTTATTTTTACTTTTTAGGTTAATAATTTTTCTTATTTTTTACTATGATTGCAATTTAAGAGATACCTAAAACATGGTAAAACAGACAATAGTAAAGAGTATATCTGCAGGGAACACCAAAGTCCAATTAGCTATCATCCCTCCAGCAGTATTAGCTTATTATTTACAATATCTAACCTGGGCAATCACCCTTGGGTTACCCTAGGGCAGGCTTCAGTGAGCGACCTCTCCTTTCCTGGGATGATTTTGCCGCCGGTTGCTTCTGAAGGGTCTCCAGGGCTCCCCCACTCCGGTCCTTCCCCCAGTGTCGCTCCAACCAGTAACAAATGTTTTATATTTGTAAAGCGACCCAATGATCCCCCTTGATAGAGGTTTATCTTTACAAATTTTGGAGAACCAATTTAAGACCGGTGTCCCCTGTTTCTGGGTCAGGGAGTGTGTGAAATGCCTCAGCCTACAGTAATTGTAATGTTCTGACAGCGGTAGCTCATGCTTGTCCCTCAGTTCCTCATAGGTGAGCATCTGGCCCTTTACTAACCAGTCTCCCAGTCTATCTAGTTTCCTTGACCTCCAACAGTGTTGTGATGTTGTGCTCATTTGTTTCGGGGCCTGAGGGTGGTCAAGAATTGGGGTCATTTGGGTGGATCCAGGGAACAAACCCGTGTGTTTCTTGGCCCATTTCCAGTATGATAGTGAGTGTCTCATTAGGGGGTTTGGCGAGTTTTTAAGGCTCTGAGGCAATTCTGATAGCCAAGCCACCTTGTCACAGGTTTAGGGCCTTAAAGTGTGGTTCTCTAAATACACACAGGCCGGTTGATGACATATAGAATGTGGTATTGGGAGGAAAGATAGGTGACGGAACAGGTATTAAACTGATAGGAATGAGTAGTACAACTTAATACACCACTCCTATCTGGTGGCACCTTAGATTGCACATGCAGTGCCCCAAATTAGAAGTAGGAGGTCCAACCAAGCATCTTTTTTCATCTCCCTGTTCCAAAAATCCATGCCATATACACGTCCCCTGATAGGTAACGTAACAGGTATTAAACTGATAGGAATGAGTAGTACAACTTAATACACCACTTTTATCTGGTGGCATCTTAGATTGCACGTGCAGTGCCCCAAATTAGAAGTAGGAGGTCCGACCACGCATCTTTTTCCATCTCCCTGTTCCAAAAATCCATGCCATATACACATTCCCTGATAGGTAACGTAACAGGTATTAAACTGATAGGAATGAGTAGTACAACTTAATACACCACTCCTATCTGGTGGCACCTTAGATTGCATGTGCAGTGCCCCAAATTAGAAGTAGGAGGTCCGACCAAGCATCTTTTTCCATCTCCCTGTTCCAAAAATCCATGCCATATACACGTCCCCTTATAGGTGACGTAACAGGGATTAAACCGATAGGAATAGTACTACTTAACAGTACACATCTTATAATAATGCAGAGGCAACGCAGAGAGAGGAGTCTGAAGAAGAGGAGTTAGAGGAGGTGGAAGACCAAACACAGCAGGCGTCCCAGGGGGCTTGTTGTCACCTTTCGGGGACCCTTGGTGGCTGGGTGGAGGAAGAGACCTTCAATGACATCAGTGAGGACAAGGAACGGGACATGGCTAGCTTGATATCCAACCTTGTTCAAATGGGGAGTTTGCAGTTGTGCAAAGGGACTGTTTGCGGTTGTTTGCGGTGCATTAAAGGGGGAGATTGGTCTGTTACTGTGAAGCGGGTGTAACCCTTACACTACCTGATCGATGTTTTAAAGCATGTTATTCCAAACAATTTAGGAATGTTAGGTGATTTATGTCCTTTATGGCTTAAAACCAGACTCTGCATCAACTATGTAATTTTCCGTGGGAGTTTTGCCATGGATCCCCCTCCGGCATGCCACAGTCCAGGTGTTAGTCCCCTTGAAACAACTTTCCCATCACTATTGTGGCCAGAAAGAGTCCCTGTGGGTTTTGAAATTCGCCTGCCCATTGAAGTCTATGGCGGTTCGCTGATGTTCGTCCGTTCGCGAACATTTGATGGAATTCGCGTCTGCGGTTTGCGAACCGAAAATTTGATGTTCGCGACATCACTAGTGGTCTCCAATCCCAAACCTGTTTGGCTTCATGTGGTGTGACCTCTTGGTTCCCTGACTGGAATCAAACCCAGGTCGCAGCAGTGAAAGCACCGGATCCAAATCACTGGACCACCAGTGATATATATATATATATATATAAATATATATATATATATATACTGTATATATTACTGCAATACATATTAGCATCCATAAACCGTAACAGTACAGACTCATGTCTGCCCTCAAGTTTAGGTATTTCTTTCACTGCGGCACAGCCTGGGCTAATGTGCCAGTAAACCAAAAAATGTACTTTACAAAACAATGCTTTTAATAAAGAGTTAAACCTATTTGGAAACCTGGGCTATGACTTTTCTCACACAGTAACTTTGAGACGACATTCTCACATAATAACTTGTGTGGAATGTGATAATGTGTTAAGTCAATATACCTATATATATATATATACAATCTCATGTCGGTTTCATGGTCCACTTATTGAGTTTGAGACACTATTTACACAGGTATTTTTATTAAAGTTCAAGTAGTTACTAAAACACAAAAGCATTAAAGGGTAGTAGGTCAGGTTTCTGTAACCAGACAGAAATAGCTTTAAAAGGTGCAGACACATACAAAGGGATTGTTAATATGTTATTTCTCTGTTGGCAGAGGGTTTTAAAAAAACATTAGGATAACTTAGAAATATTGGTACAATGTTTAGATAAAATGCAGCTGTTTAGGACAATGAGCTCCTGACCCAATTCTAACCCTACCCTGTATATAGTAGAAGGTGTGTAGTAGGATACCACTGTGTCAAATTTGTGCTGACAAACAAATATACAATACATCCATTTTATCTACCCAAATAGCATTCATTGATTGCACTGCCCTCTTCCTATATACAAGGGAGCCAAAGGTAGGAGGAGAAATGGGTAGACAAGTTATGCCCACAGCTGAATTCTATCTAAATCTTGCGCCACCAATTTTAAATTATTCATTTTTTATTTCCCATAAAATCGGAAATAACTTGTAAGTAGTTCCTTCAAACACATCTGCATTTGTGGACTTTTACACATCCAAATTACATGTGATTTTAGCCCAATTGTTAAACAATAGGAATACAACAGAAAAAATACAGTTACAACATTGTTGTTTATACTTTGCGCTTGTTGACCTAGAAAAATAAATAAGTAAATTGAGGGAATGTCAAATGTATGTAAAAGTTAAAAAACTTGCAGTGGTGGAGCTAGAGAATGGAGGGTCCTGGTGCAAACACACACACACACTTTTCCTCAGATTTTAACTCAACTTTTTAACTCCACTGTTTATCTTAATTTTTATCTATCTCCCCTTTTTATGTCTAGCTTTTAACTTCACTTTTTATGTACAGTTTTATCTCCATTTTTTAACTCCAGTTTTTATCTCCACTTTTATATACCCTTTTGCTAAATATGGAATCATAAAGCAGAGTTAAAAAGTGGAGATAAATAGTGGAGTTTATAGCTTCATTTGTAATACACAAAGGTAAAAAAATAAACTTTTTGCACACAAAAATACGCTGATATTAAAAATTTGGTATCTGCATGGTGTCAAAAGCCAGGGCAAGTAGGAAACAAAACGTTCCTAAAATACCACTCCACTTGCTTAGAGTACATTGGCTTCCTCAAAGGCGTCCTCAAAAGTTTTGGTGAAATGGTCATTAGGCAGTGTGTTAGAGAGTCCAATTTTCTTTTGTCTTAACTGGATATTGTGGCAAGGTAGCTCTCCTTACTTGGAGATGCCTATCTTTTTATCATTATTTTTAATTATTGGTATCTTCTGATGATAGTACCCTGAGAAAGTTGAGTGGTATTCTAGGAATGTTTTATTTCCTTCTGTAAGGGAGCACGTGACTACAAGCTTTCTCCCTATCTGAGTTGTAGGGTGTTTAGCCAGAAAGTGTGATATCAACATAGGTTGTATCCTTCAGGTAGGAGGCTTCCTTTGAGATCATCGGGTTCTTTTTCTCTTACCTGTGGTGTAAGGGTCTGTTGCCACATTTTTTTTGTCAGCTTGGTAGTTTGTTATACCGCTCTTATTCTTGCTCTGGTTTTGACACCATGTAGATAGCAATTTTTGAATATCAACATATTTTTGTGTGCTATACATTTTTTTTTTTTACCTTTGTATATTCAGTATTGCTATTGCACTAAGGAAAGTTTGTATGACTTTATTGGTTAGCTTCATTTTTAGCAGCGCTTTTTCCTTCCATTTGCAGCTCTGTTATTTTGTCTGCCCATGTTAGATGTCATCACCGTCTTTTCTTCTGCACCATTTCTTATACCACTAAAAGTGGTGGAGCTGGAGAATTGAGGGCTTCATTGCAAAAAATAAATAAAAAAAGGGGTTGGGATCCCTCAAGTGGGGGGGGATAGATAAAAAAAATTACACTGAGCATGGTACCAACTAACTCAGTGCCCCTCCCCAAAGACCTCTTCAAATAGGAGCCCTTTCAATAGCAGCTCCCCTTCATTTACCTAAGTCCCAGGATGCATGCAATCCACTTTCCAGTGACACCATGTGGGGTGCGGGGGATTGAGGAGGCCCCTACACTACACTACAGAAATATATTTATTTATATAGTACATTTGTGTTCACATTTGAATGTCTATAATAAGTTAAAGAAAACTTGTTTCCCGCTCAGAATTCTGAGAAATACAGTTATTCCACTGCATCCTGGGAACCTGGGCAGGGACATGAAAATGTGCCCACAAAGGCTTTGAGCTTGTAATCCAATACCATTTCAAATATGGCTTCCTTTAAGCATATGCCTGCTGTATAACAAAGCTTTATGCAAAGCTCAGGATGGATTATACACAAGCCAGGAAACCTACCTGTGTACATCTGTTTCAAGGTTACTGCCGCTCATTAGCAAGAGGCTGGTTCATAGCTTGTGTAGCAGATTTTCTTGGGTGTAGTTTACACAACAATCATTTAATTTATGGTGGGCAAAAGAGCAATAGAACACGCTGATGAAAGGCAGTAAACCTTGAAACAGCAGTACATGGGTAGGTTTCCTGGTTTATGTATAAACCATCCTGATCTTTGCAGAGAGCTGTGTTATACAGCAGGCATGTGCTTAAAGGAAGCCATGTTTTAAATAGTATAAAATTACAAGAGCAAAGCCTTTGTGGGAACATTTGTATGTTCCTGCCCAGGTTCCTAGAATGCAGTGAAAAATCGTTATTTCTTGGAATTCAGAGCAGGAAATATGTTTTTTAACTTGTTTTAGAGATCCAAATGTACTATTTATTTATTGTACTAGTGTACGGTGGAGGGCTTCTATTGCTCTTTTGCCCACCATAAATTCAATTATATTACATATATAATTGTGAGCATTGCGGGTTGTTGCTAACGCTTGGGTAACAAAGCGTGGGTCGCAGTTGCAGGCAATGAGCACCAAAGGCGCTCATTGCGCTGGTGGAGATGAGCGCCATAGGCACTCATCCCTATGACCCCGTACGACTTAGGCAGTGAGCGCCGAAGGCGCTCATTGCGCTGCTACGGCGCTCATCCATATGACCCGCTGGACTTTAGATCAACAGAAAGCTCAATTATCCTAATCAGTGCAAGCCTCATAGCAGTTTGAAAAAATAGCGTAAAAAAATTATGGCCCGAAACACTTTTAAGAATCGGGACCCTGGAAAAAATCCGGCCACCCCAAAAAAATCCCAACCCCGCAAAGATACTATATTAACGACCGCACACAGAAAGACACAAAAAACACACAAAAGCATTTAAAAAACATCACACAAAGCACGGGGGACAGCCAAGACATCTGGGAGTCAGGTTGCACGCAAATTTAAGCCGAATTTCCAGAGTTTCTAAACACGAAAATCAGCTAAGCAAGAAAAAAATGGCGCCCGAAAAATATAAAAACGAGGCTACACGAAGCCTGCAAAACACTGCCAGCCGCGTACGACTTTGCAAGGGACATACGAGGTGGAAACATACACTATTAGGAAGGAGGGAAAATGCTTGCGAACCGCGTAACACATACACTAACACCGCCATTTCACAACACTAACATGCACATTACCACATTACGCTTTTGAAATGGAGGTTCTCCCGCCTAAACAAACAATTTGCACTTGCGCACACAGCCTATATACACTGCACACTTAGCACATTGCTGACACTTTCTCCTCAGGTGATCAACAGTCTCCCTGTAAATTTAAGAAAAAAAAAGCCAAACAGATTGTTGGCTCTTCAGGATATTGATTGCTGGATATTAAGTACAAATAGGTAACGTATATTCATCTATTAATTGATTATAATAAGGTATATTAATTTATTAATTAATTATTACAAAAAATATATATATATCATATTTGCCCTTACTTTATGAATAATGCTCATTGGCTGACAAGGATAGGACACTCAAAGCACTTAAATATTTAAATCACTTTATTATGCTCTGACACCTGATGCAGGCGACATGTGGGTCTAAGGCGCTCTATGCGACATGCAAAGGCCCTCATTGGACTGCGAGCCTCGCAAAGCGAGGCCAGCAGTGAGGCATGAACTGATTGTCGTTGGCGGCTCGCAACTGCGAGCCTTGAGAAGCAAGGCGAGCCGTTGCCTCGCAAAGCGGGCTGACATGCAGGATTTAGGGTGCAATGAGGGCCAAAGGCGAGGCGAGCAGTTGAGGCATGCAGTGATCGCCGTTGGCGGCCCTTAGGGACGCAACTGCAATTCTCGGGAGGCAAGCCATTGCCTCGCAAAGTGAGGCGACACACGCAAATTAGGGTTGCACTGCGAGTCTCGCAAAGTGAGGCGAGCAGTTGAGGCATGCAGTGATAGCAACATGCAGAACTTAGGGTGCAATGAGCGTTAAAGGTGCTCATTGCACTGCGAGCCTCACGGAACGAGGCGAGCAGTTGAGGCACACAGTACACTCACATTGTGTGACAAACAGCATTTCCCCACTTTTTGATGAGCAAGTCGCTAATATATGCCCGTCAAAAAATAAAATTGTAATGCTGTGAAAACTGTTTGCCACACAATATGAGTCTCTGACATTCTTAACCTTTTTTTTTATTATGTACAAAGAAATACAACATTTTTAATAAAACTTTTTATTTTTTTAACTTATAACTTGTATTTCACCCAAAGGTATAGAATATTTTTTTTATATTAACTCTTTTAATTGTCATATATGGAATCACATATATAGTTGTGAGCGTACGAATTGTTGCTAATGCTTGCGGGCCGCGTAGCGAGGGCTGCAGGCAAGGGCCTCAGTTGCTGGCATGGAGCGCCAAGGCCCTCCTTGCCAGCAACTGCTACCCTCGCAAAATTTAAGTTTAAACGCAAACAACCACACAACAACCGCGAACACGCAAACAACACGACACACATACTACGACCCTCGGAAACTTTACCTTGCAACGCAAACAACATACGAGACACGTTACCACAGATTACGACCTCACAACAATCGGACGCAACTCGCGAACATTACAAAATTCAAAACACAATAAATACACACAGCACATACATAAAAAGCTTACCTACAGCAATAGGGAGCATCCAGGACCTCAAAAAAGCAACTTACACCTTAATTTTACTCAAAATAAAAGAGTTTACAAATTAAAAAATTTGCTAAGCGAGAGAAAAAATGGCCGCTGAACAAAACGAAAATGAGGCTACAAACGCAAACAACATACGAGACGCGTTACCACACATTACGACCTCGCAAAAATCGGCAGCAACCTGCGAACATGAAAAACTAAAAAACACAATAAATACACACAACACATACATAAAAAGCTTACCTACAGCAAGAGGTAGCATCCACGACCTCAAAAAAGCAACTTACACCTTCATTTAACTCAAAATAAAAGAGTTTAGACACTCAACGATTCTCTAAGGAGAGAAAAAATGGCCGCCGAACAAAACGAAAACGAGGCTACAGCACTCTAAACACGCAAAACAAGAAACTCGCAAAACACCACAAGAAACTCGCAAAACACCTATGGATATTCCGTTAAGACGCATACCACACATTACCCGCCATTTTATGCCAATGCGGAAGTACACGACTACGCTAACGGTTTGGTCTCGCGCACGCACAGTATTACACTGCACACATTCAGCACGCTTACACAGCAGCTCCACACCACTAATGCTGCAGCAACATCAAAACAGATTGCAGCTCTTCAACACAATGCTTCAAAATAGGTAAATTATATTCATTTATTAATGTATTACATATTTCATTATTACACACCAAACAGCATTAGCTACCTTACAATTTCATTGCCGTCATTTTTTGACGGGCAATTTGCTAGTAACAATATAACAATGTGTGAAGTTTTCATGAATACATATTGTAAACCATAACATAAAAGTTTGTAACATTCAACTTGTATTTTAAACAATCTTGAACCTTTTTTTTTAACAATACTAACATTTTGAATTGATAGATAACCATGAATAACAGAAGAGTGTGTAAACTTTTTGTAAATAACTATTTTGAACAATGAGATTCTTTGTAACATTCCTTTTTTTTTAAACACTTGTTAAACTAAATTGGCATTGAATCCAGAGGAAGGCAAACAATAAAACCCCCCATTGAAACTTGGCCAATTGTATCAAAGAGGGAAAAAATGAATTCCTTCCTGACCCCATTACTAGTGATCGGATTACTCCTGGAATCAATACTCTCTTTTTAAATTATACAGTTCAATGTATTAACAAATTATGAAACTTGTAGTTACATAAATCCTTGACTATATACAATATACAATGAACCAACTTTCCACAACTTTGAAAATATAATGTTAACATGTGAAATAGTAACATAAAACAATAACATTTAACCTTCAAGTTAAAGAAAATGCCACCTAATTGTTTTGTGGGGCCAATCATGTAAAAAGGTAACTTCTAACACATTCCAATCTGTATAACCACTGTTTACTGTTGTTTTTCATTTTTTTTGTTCCTGTTGTACTATAGAGTTTGCTAAGTGAAATAGTGGTCCCCTATTTAAAGAGTCCCAGTCAGCAAAAATGTTGTCCTGGAAGTAAAACCACTATTCTCTATGTTTTTTTGCCATTGTATAGAGTTTCGTATTGAAATAGCGGTCCTGTAAAATCAGTCCGGGTAACATAAAATGTTGTCATTGAAATGAAACCACTGTCCTCTTCATTTACAGCACCTCATAGTACACAATGTTTTTTGTAAAAACGCATCCATCTTCCAATAAATCACCCTGACTTGGGTTTTCTTCAACATGTACTTTATTTCCCTTTGGATTATTGCATCTTGAAAATGCAACATATAGTTGACCATGGGAAAACACAGGTTCCTACAAAAAAATACCAACAGACTTAAAAGTTTGTCCTTGGGATTTATTGATGGTCATGGCAAATGCCATGATAATGGGAAATTGTCTCATTTGAAGGACAAAAGGTAAACCACTCTCACTTGGAGCCAAATCAATTCTCTGTATAAGAACTAGTTCGCCTTTATGGGTACCACTCATAATTTCTGCATGTATAAAATGATCCTTTAAATCCTTCACAATTAATCTGGTCCCATTACAAAGTCCTTTTTTGGGATTCATATTTCTCAATAGCATGACAATTGCCCCTTTTTGAAGTTGCAAAACATGTGGTGGCATTCCAGAGGGAGTTAAAGAATTAATAAATTCCATAGTAAAGTTTGCTTCACTATCTTTGTCATCAGCCAGAACAGAATCTGCACTATAATAGTTTTTTTGGGGTGCATTGATTAATTTTAATATTTGGTTGTTTAGATTTAAGGCATCTATATTTTTGGATGTCAATATGACTTTGCTTGCAATGTCTGAGTAATCCTCGTTATTGACGGTATTGAGGAAGATTGTCGAAATTACTGGTTCTTATGAAATCATTTCTGCTGGAATTTGTACAGCATCATCAGGTAAATTATTTATTTGTTGCTGTTTTCCTTAACCAATCTGAATGAGCCAATCATTGAATTGATTTTGGCCTTCAGATCTCATATTTACTTCTAATTTAAGGTGTGTAAATATTTTCCACAGCTTACTTCTTTTTATACACATTTCGACAATGTCAGTCCGGTTGCCATGTGGCACCACAGGTAATGTTTGCCTGAAATCTCCTCCTAACAACATCACCTTTCCACCAACTGGCAAATCATTAGCCATAACTTATTTTAATAATCGATCAATACATTGCAGGGCATGACATGACATCATAGTTTCCTCATCTATTATAATTAATTTACTGTTGTGCAATTTTTTTGCTTGTAATGAATTCATTCGAATATCCGACACTGATGTTTCCAGAATGGGAACTGGCAGTTTAAATCCACTATGCACAGTTCTACCACCTTCTAACAAAAGTGCAGCAATTCCAGTGGTTGCAAATGGCAGTGGTATTTGACCCTGTGCTCGAATGCAACTCCTCAACAAATTATATAGATACGTTTTTCCTGATCCACCAAGGCCATCCAGATAGAAATAACGCTCTTGGAGCATGTCATCTTCTATTGCATTTGTGATGGCGTTAAATGCTTCCAATTGCAATGATTTAAAGTTCCAATTTTTTCTTGTGTTTTTTGGTATTCAATGTCAGTGTCATACTCATCAAAGTTAATTTCATCTATAATTCCCGGATCAGGCAGATTGAAATTGGCACAATTTAATCCATGACAAAGACATATTTCCTGTATTTCCATTAATGCTTTCAATTGTGCAATGGTCTCATTGTAACGTTTCAAGAAATCTTCACACATATGTAATTTAAATGTTTCCCACAAAGTTAATGCATCTGGTACATTGCAAAATATACAAATGAAAGCAAATTGTTCTGTCATTTGCTTTGGCATTTGACATAGTGCTGCTTCCTCAATACACCTCTCCCATTCTGTATCATCTGCCAGAAAGTTTTGATGTCTTGCAGCTAACTGGAAAGTCTCATAAACTATGTCATTGACTGTGCGTAACTTTGTGCACTGGGAACATGTAAAAGAAGTAATCTTAAACTGAAACGTTCAATGTCTTGTGGACTGACAGTATATTCTTAGGATAATTTTATAATTATGTTTCTTTCGTTGTCCCCATTCACTATTTACGAATACATAGTGATTTGGAATGTCAATGTATAAAAATTGTCTAGCCTGAATGTCCTGACAATTTAACTGAAACCAAGCAGTAAGAGTTGTTGCTTTATGTTCACTTTGTGCTAAAGCATTTCTTTCATTGCCTGCAGTGAAGCAAACAAATTGACTTTGTGGCAAATGGACTGCTAATCAATACACAGCATGTGACCGATCATGCATCTCAAATTTGAGAAGATGCCACATTGCTTCTGGAGCACTTACATAGGGAGCATCTAAATAAGATGAAAGTTGGTCATGTAAAATGGGATTGTCTTTTTCATTTTGTGCACAACAACAGTTTCTGCATCATATCCTTTATATATATATTTATACACATATTTGATGGATTTGATAGAAGTGCAAGCTTCCACATTGATATGTGCATTGTACTTCATCAGCAAATGTGGATTGTATGGAACCACATATCTATTATCGACCTTTTGGCCATGGATAATAGCTGTTTGTCCTTCTCTTCTTTTATACAAAGGGTATCCATCACAATTAACGTAAGTCTGCATTTAAAATTGTTTTGGAAACTCTTTTATGCATTTTTTATTTTCCATACATGGTGAATTTGGATTGATCTCTCCACATGGACCATGTTTTAATCTATGAGTTACAATCTCATAAAGTTTGGAATGTTTCTCTGGATGTGGCAGTTCAGCAGTAATTACTGGATCCATCGTATTCAATTTATCTTTTTCTTGCAAGATTAAAAGTATATGTGCATGTGGCAAGCCTCTTTTTTTAAATTCAATGGTATAAACAAAAGCCACACATTTTCCAAATAAGTCTGCTTATGTTATATCAGGAATTAATGAATTGAGTTTTATTTTGAATACTCTTGCCACCAAATCTGGTCGGTCAGAAGTAGTTTGTTCAAGCAGTACATTTTCTTTGATCTCTGGCCATTGTGGATTACATGTAAATGTAATGAATAAATCTGGTTTGGGCAAATTTAGTGACAATAGCCATGGCATCATTGTATCTTTCTCACATATTGCGAGGAGATCCTTGGAAAGAGGATGGCAAAATCATTGCTCGTCCAGCAGGAATGTCTCTGTTTGCAGATTATTTGCTTCGACTTGTAGATAGTAATCAATAATCCATTGTTGTGTGAGTTTACCCCCCACATAAAATAGGATTATAATGATCACGGACAGCAGTTTGTGCCACTTTAAATTCCAGCATGGAAACATTGGGCCCTATTAAATTCCAGCCTCGTAAATAAGAGGCTTCTACTTAAGCCCTACGTACTGCAAAGTTTCTCTAACTTACAATGCTATTAAATTAGCCCTGCTGCGAGCAACGTATGAGCTACGCAGCAGGGCCGTACGTATCTACACTGCGTAAATGTACATGAGGAGTGACAGCCTGCGAGATGATATCGCAGGCTCCCACTCCTCATCAAGTGCTGCGGGGGTCCTAAAAGGGACCTCCGCGGCAGTCCCCCACATAAGTCCTGCCGTGGGGGGTACTCCAAACCCCCCCCTAGGCACCTAAAATGAACCCCCCCTCAATGCGGGGGTCCCTGTCGGGACCCCCGAAGTGTCCTCACATGAACACCTTGCTGCAGGGGTCCATAGGAACCCCCGCAGCCCCCACACATTAACCTCTTGCAGCGGGGGTCCCCGATCGGCACCGATCAGGCCCCCGCTGCATTTAAAACTTTTAAATTCCCCGCCGCGGCTCCTTAAAGGGGCCGCGGCACACTATTACCCAATCCCGGCCGCGGCACTTAAAATTAACCCCCCTCTATGCTGGGGGTCCCCATCGGGACCCCCGAAGTGTCCCCATATAAACCCCCTGCTGCGGGGGGCCCCGATCGGCACCGATCGTGACCCTGCTGCAATTCAATTTTAAATTTCCCGCCTCGCGGGTCCTCAAAGGACCGTAAAGGTCCTGAAAGGACTCGCACTAAAAATATTAACCCCAGGCAACTATAATTACCCCATTAACTCATGGTGGTCAATACAGACCACCATAAGGCCTAAATTAACCCATTAACTCATGGTGGTCAATACAGACCACCATAAGGCTCTAATTAACCCATTAACTCATGGTGGTCAATACAGACCACCATAAGGCTCTAATTAACCCATTAACTCATGGTGGTCAATACAGACCACCATAAGGCTCTAATTAACCCATTAACTCATGGTGGTCAATACAGACCACCATAAGGCTCTAATTAACCCATTAACTCATGGTGGTCAATACAGACCACCATAAGGCCTAAATTAACCCATTAACTCATGGTGGTCAATACAGACCACCATAAGGCTCTAATTAACCCATTAACTCATGGTGGTCAATACAGACCACCATAAGGCTCTAATTAACCCATTAACTCATGGTGGTCAATACAGACCACCATAAGGCTCTATTTAACCCCATCAGTCCCATAAGGGTATATTATTACCATTATGGGCCTGTTACAACCCAACATTAACCACATAAGTGCCATGATGGTCCTCAAGGACCATCATGACACTAACTACAAACACTACACTATAACCCCCAATAAACCATTTAATCTAAACTAACCCCCCTCTACACTAATCTATTAACACTTACACTACCTACCTACACTACCTACCCCCTAATAAACCTCCCCAACACTCTAATTACAAAAAACAATAAACCTACAGCACAGAAAACAAAAAACCTACAGTACAAAAAACAAAAAAACCTACAGTACAGAAAAAATAAAAATTACAACCCCACCCCCCACTACAGAAAACAAAAAAATACATTACAACCCCACCCCCCACTACAGAAAATAAAAAAATTACACACCTGAAAAGGAAAGACAGATAAACACAATACATTACATACATATAATACAATACATGACATTACATACATTAAATATAATATATTAAATATAATATATTACATATAATATATTACATATAATACATTACATACATTACATACAATACATGACATTACATACATTAAATATAATATATTAAATATAATATATTACATATAATATATTACATATAATACATTACATACATTACATACAATACATGACATTACATACATTAAATATAATATATTAAATATAATATATTACATATAATATATTACATATAATACATTACATACATTACATACAATACATGACATTACATACATTACATATAATGTATTACATATAATATATTACATATAATATATTACATATAATATATTACATATAGTCCTAATCAAATACCCCCTATCTATCTAACATACAATCTATTTAATTTAAAATAAATCCTAACTATATCAAATACATCCCCCTATCTATCTAATATACAAAAAATCCTAACTACATACACAGACCCTAATTCTAAGCTAAAATCAATAAATTAAGACCACTTACCTTTAAGATGTTGCTTCAGATCACTAACCTATGGGTCAAACAAAAAATAAAAATTAGTACAAAACATTAACATCAAATAAATAAACATTCTATACATTCTAAATATTCAACTCACCTTTACAGCATGTCCAGTCACTGTTTAGCTCTTCCGGCGCGGCCCTGTTAAAAAAAAAAACACAATACATGAATACATGAATACAATATATAAACAATAAATAAAATACAGAAATAAACATCTAAATATACATTTAACTTACCTCCCCGCGATGTCCCCGGCCTTCTCTCCTTCAGCCCCGGCTGGGCCGCGGAACCATCCGCGCTCTAAAAAAAAATAATAAAAAAACTAACGGAGGTCTGCACTAGCAGACCTCCCCGACGCTACTGAACCTCCCGGAGTCGTTTCCGGGAGGAAATTGGCATTGGCGGCTTGTGATTGGCTGAAAAAGCTGTCAGCCAATCAAAAGTCGTCAATGTAGGAGCCAATCAGGATGCGCAGATGTCTTCTACCAATCACTCCGTGGGGGTGTATCCCATAGTGATTGGCTGAAGGCATCTGAGCGTTGTGATTGGTTCCCAGAAAGATAGACAAGTGTTTAAGCCAATCAGGGTGGGATATTGGGGTGTATCCCATCCTGATTGGCTCACACATTGACGACTTTTGATTGGCTGAAATTGATAGACAGCTTTTTCAGCCAATCACAAGCCGCCAATGCCAATTTCCTCCCGGAAACGACTCCGGGAGGTTCAGTAGCGTCCGTTAGTTTTTTTTCTTTTTTTTTTTTAGAGCGCGGATGGTTCCGCGGCCCAGCCGGGGCTGAAGGAGAGAAGGCCGGGGACATCGCGGGTAGGTAAGTTAAATGTATATTTAGATGTTTATTTGTGTATTTTATTTATTGTTTATATATTGTATTCATGTATTCATGTATTGTGTTTTTTTTTTTAACAGGGCCGTGCCGGAAGAGCTAAACAGTGACTGGACATGCTGTAAAGGTGAGTTGAATATTTAGAATGTATAGAATGTTTATTTATTTGATGTTAATGTTTTGTACTAATTTTTATTTTTTGTTTGACCCATAGGTTAGTGATCTGAAGCAACATCTTAAAGGTAAGTGGTCTTAATTTATTGATTTTAGCTTAGAATTAGGGTCTGTGTATGTAGTTAGGACTGTAATTATTTTATTTTAGTTTAGAATAATGGTCTGTGTATGTAGTTAGGATTTTTTGTATATTAGATAGATAGGGGGATGTATTTGATATAGTTAGGATTTATTTTAAATTAAATAGATTGTATGTTAGATAGATAGGGGGTATTTGATTAGGACTATATGTAATATATTATATGTAATATATTATATGTAATATATTATATTTAATATATTATATGTAATGTATGTAATGTCATGTATTGTATGTAATGTATGTAATGTATTATATGTAATATATTATATGTAATATATTATATTTAATATATTATATGTAATGTCATGTATTGTATGTAATGTATGTAATGTATTATATGTATGTATTGTATTGTGTTTATCTGTCTTTCCTTTTCAGGTGTGTAATTTTTTTATTTTCTGTAGTGGGGGGTGGGGTTGTAATGTATTTTTTTGTTTTCTGTAGTGGGGGGTGGGGTTGTAATTGTTTTTTGTTTTCTGTACTGTAGGTTTTTTTGTTTTTTGTACTGTAGGTTTTTTGTTTTCTGTGCTGTAGGTTTTTTATTTTTTGTAATTAGAGTGGTGGGAAGGTTTATTAGGGGGTAGGTAGTGTAGGTAGGTAGTGTAAGTGTTAATAGATTAGTGTAGAGGGGGGTTAGTTTAGATTAAATGGTTTATTGGGGGTTATAGTGTAGTGTTTGTAGTTAGTGTCATGATGGTCCTCAAGGACCATCATGGCACTTATGTGGTTAATGTTGGGTTGTAACAGGCCCATAATGGTAATAATATACCCTTATGGGACTGATGGGGTTAAATAGAGCCTTATGGTGGTCTGTATTGACCATCATGAGTTAATGGGTTAATTTAGGCCTTATGGTGGTCTGTATAGACCACCATGAGTTAATGGGTTAATTAGAGCCTTATGGTGGTCTGGATTGACCACCATGAGTTAATGGGTTAAATAGAGCCTTATGGTGGTCTGGATTGACCACCATGAGTTAATGGGTTAAATAGAGCCTTATGGTGGTCTGGATTGACCATCATGAGTTAATGGGTTAATTAGAGCCTTATGGTGGTCTGGATTGACCACCATGAGTTAATGGGTTAAATAGAGCCTTATGGTGGTCTGGATTGCCCATCATGAGTTAATGGGTTAATTTAGGCCTTATGGTGGTCTGTATAGACCACCATGAGTTAATGGGTTAATTAGAGCCTTATGGTGGTCTGGATTGACCACCATGAGTTAATGGGTTAAATAGAGCCTTATGGTGGTCTGGATTGACCACCATGAGTTAATGGGTTAAATAGAGCCTTATGGTGGTCTGGATTGACCATCATGAGTTAATGGGTTAATTAGAGCCTTATGGTGGTCTGGATTGACCACCATGAGTTAATGGGTTAAATAGAGCCTTATGGTGGTCTGGATTGACCATCATGAGTTAATGGGTTAATTTAGGCCTTATGGTGGTCTGGATTGACCATCATGAGTTAATGGGTTAATTTAGGCCTTATGGTGGTCTGTATAGACCACCATGAGTTAATGGGTTAATTAGAGCCTTATGGTGGTCTGGATTGACCACCATGAGTTAATGGGTTAAATAGAGCCTTATGGTGGTCTGGATTGACCATCATGAGTTAATGGGTTAATTTAGGCCTTATGGTGGTCTGGATTGACCATCATGAGTTAATGGGTTAATTAGAGCCTTATGGTGGTCTGGATTGACCACCATGAGTTAATGGGTTAAATAGAGCCTTATGGTGGTCTGGATTGACCATCATGAGTTAATGGGTTAATTTAGGCCTTATGGTGGTCTGTATTGACCACCATGAGTTAATGGGTTAATTAGAGCCTTATGGTGGTCTGGATTGACCACCATGAGTTAATGGGGTAATTTTAGTTGCCTGGGGTTAATATTTTTAGTGCGAGTCCTTTCAGGACCTTTACGGTCCTTTGAGGACCCGCGAGGCGGGAAATTTAAAATTGAATTGCAGCAGGGTCACGATCGGTGCCGATCGGGGCCCCCCGCTGCAGGGGGTTTATGTGGGGACACTTCGGGGGTCCCGATGGGGACCCCCAGCATAGAGGGGGGTTAATTTTAAGTGCCGCGGCCGGGATTGGGTAATAGTGTGCCGCGGTCCCTTTAAGGAGCCGCGGCGGGGAATTTAAAAGTTTTAAATGCAGCGGGGGGCCTGATCTATGCAGATCGGGGCCCCCCCCCCCTGCAATGGGTTTATGTGGGGACACTTCGGGGGTCCCGATGGGGACCCCCAGCATAGAGGGGGGTTAATTTTAAGTGCCGCGGCCGGGATTGGGTAATAGTGTGCCGCGGTCCCTTTAAGGAGCCGCGGCGGGGCATTTAAAAGTTTTAAATGCAGCGGGGGGCCTGATCTATGCAGATCGGGGCCCCCCCCTGCAATGGGTTTATGTGGGGACACTTCGGGGGTCCCGATGGGGACCCCCAGCATAGAGGGGGGTTAATTTTAAGTGCCGCGGCCGGGATTGGGTAATAGTGTGCCGCGGTCCCTTTAAGGAGCCGCGGCGGGGAATTTAAAAGTTTTAAATGCAGCGGGGGGCCTGATCTATGCAGATCGGGGACCCCCGCTGCAAGGGGTTAATGTGGGGGTGCTGCAGGGGTCCCGATAGAGACCCCTGCAGCATGGGGATGTGTATAGGGTGCAGGGGGGAGCCTCACACTGCTGTCTCGGGCTGTTCCGAGGCAGCACGTAGAGGCTTTCGGATCCCTTGCGTGGACTTTTTGTCCACGTAGGGATTCTTACGATATGCGAGACTCGTGCATAGATTTAAGGCTACGTAGCTCTCTCGGAGCCTATTCTCGGCCATTTTCTCGCAGTCATATCGTAAAGCAGGCTGCGAGAGATTCGGTTCTCGCAAACAGCAGGAAAACTGCCTTTTGCGAGCACCGAGAGAACTACGAGGGAGAATTTAATAGGGCCCATTGTTTCTAACACGAACTGTATTATTGGGATAACTTTGCAACTTTAATTTTGGCTGCCATCCTGGCTCCCCATTTGGAAAAAAAATGGGATATGTCATCGGATCCAAATTACTGCTTAAAATATTTATGTTTATAAAAGGTTGTTCTTGATTGCGTGGATATATTCTAATATCCCGCTCAAATGGTGATGTCTTTGATCAGTATGGTGATCTCTTTTGAGAACCATATTTACTCTTTGCATTGGCAATTGATGTCTTTACGCATGTGCCAGTTGTTCTTTTTCAACCTCAACTAATTTTTGTATGCTTTACTATATGGGTTGTTGAATTTTAAGAAAAAAATATTTTTTATAATGGGAAAATGATCATCTTTATTTATATTTATTTACAAGAACAACGATGCACACTTCAACATTTAAAAACAATTAAAAAAAATGGGATAAAACACCCCCTTTACTATATTAGATATTATCTAGAAATCAGACTTTTTATCCAAAAGATTGCAATTGACTCTATAAGTTTGTCATTCACATATGCAATTGTATGTCTTATTCTATAATTTTATTCTCAAGTTAATGTTAGAGACTTCAGTCCGAGCCAACTAGAGTAGTCCACAATACTCATAAGGGCTAATGAATTAGAGGATATAGTACTCTTTTTATTTTCTGTATATGACAGATTTGGGATTTGAGGGTAAAGGCCTGCCACCCCACAGGGTATAGTGACTTCACCCTAATGGTGTATATATAAATATAAGCTTGGGCTTGATCTCTTTCCTCATATATAACATGTACAATGTATTCCTCTTCGACAGCTACTGTAGTTCGGGAGCTAAGAATACAGACCCCCACTATTCCGGATACCCTCAGTTTCCCTATTGGATTAGCCTAGCTGGCTCTCTAAACGACGTTGGCGTGTGTCGTCACGCCGCACATCTAACCCTCGACGTCGGTGTATAACTTCACGCCACAGGTCTGACCCTAGGCTAGTCCGATAGGGAAAGTGAGGGTATCCGGGAATAAATATATGTTAAATGCATTTTAAAATGTTAAAAAGTGACCGAATATAATACATGAAATTAAATATTTAACTGTTTCTAAGGTCCTATCGCTGACAATGAGCAGTAACATATTGATTAATTAATGAATTAAAGAATACACATGAATAAAATAATGTAAAAGTGTTATGACTGCAAACATGTTTTCGTAAATAAGGAGGAATGGAAATAATGAGCAAAGTATAGATTGTTGTGAAAGGCTTTTTTTTTTGGTACTACATAAATTCATGAATAAATGAGGATATGATGCCTAATTAATCAATAAATCAAGATATGATGTTCAAGTGTAATTATTTAAAAACATCAACAGCTAAATATATATGTATTCCTTTTTTTTTCTTGTAATTATTCTTTTTTTTTTTAAATAAATGACTTAAATTAATTAAGCGATATCTGTCATCCATGGGCTCTAAAAAATACTTAATCCTATATTTGTAAAGAATGTCATCACAAAATCATATACCTGTGAAGTAGATGTTCTATAATGTAAAATGCTGCAGAGGCGACTCCTGTGTTCAGGCAGGTGGAGACGTGAGAAATCTGTCAAAAGATGTAAAAATCCTATTTAATTTTTTGTTTGAATGAATGTATTAAATAACATTGCTCAACGCAAATCAATACTTAATGCTATATTTGTAAAGAATGTCATCACGAAATCATATACCTGTGAATTTGATGTTCTATAATGTTAATTTGTGCAGAGGCGACTCCTGTGTTTAGGCAGGTGGAGACATGAGAAATCTGTCAAAAGATGTAAAAATCATATTTAATTTTTTGTTTGAATGAATGTATGAATCATTGAAAGTACTTGTTGTCCTTGTCATACATGCATCTTCTAAAATAAATGTAAATATTGAAAAATGATATACCTGTGAAGGTGATCTGATTGCAGATCAAATGCCCAGATGATCAAACTGTGAAATAAAATAAAAAGCATTGTTAATGTTTGTATGATTTTAATTGGCATAGATGCAAAATATAAGTAAATCCACTACAAAATGTAAGAAAGTGATGTAAATATTTTAGCGGTTTGAGGATTCTATTCCTTTGAGACAATGAGCAGCAACAGACAAATATGATTACACTGTAAAATCTACCTTTTTTGTGATGCATTTTAGCACATTTGATTTAGAAATCTTTAAAATAAATGACTAATTAAATAATTAATTATGAACATTAATAATTAAGTATCAACACACGAAAACAATTGCATTTATAATGAAGGCTGAATACATAAATATAACAGCAATGTAATAATTAAGCAGCAACACTGAAATGTAAGTGCAGTGCAAAATATACATATGTTTTAATGCATTTTCCTCCAAAAATTTGTTTTATGAATGATCAATGAAGTAATAATGAACATTAATTGTTGAGCAGCAACAACGAAATTAAAGTCCACTGTGAAATATACATCTTTTTTTATATATTTTTTACTAAATTTGTTATTATGACTAATTAATAATTAATTAATGAACATTATTAATCTTAATGATTAATAAAGTAATAAATGAACATTAATAGTTGAGCATCAACCCCAAAATGTAAGCCCAGTGATAAATATACATATTTTATGATCTATTTTTTATGAACTTTCTTATTATTAATAATTAATTTGTAATTAATGAATGGACATTAGTAATTAATCAATGACTAAATATATTATAAAGAATTAATCAATAATGCAATCATAAAGTAAAAATAGTGACAATTGTATACATTTTTTTAAATAATGAATAATTAATAAATGAATGTCCATTAAAAATTAATTAATCAATTAATAAACATATTTGAAATGGTTAATGATTAATATTGTGCTAAAGTACAGGTATTGCAAAATATAGTAATGTCATTTTTTTTTTGTATCAATATTTTTTTAAAATTAATAAATAATTAATTAATTAATATACTTTACCTATTTATAATAAATATCCAACAATCAATATCCTGAAGAGCTAACAATCTCTTTGGATTTTCCAGCAGCAGAAAATGTCCAGTCAGACTTTCATCACCTGAGGAGAGAGTGTCAGCAGTGTGGCAAGTGTGCCCTATATATAGGCTGCGTGCGCGAGCCAGAACCGTTAGGCGCCATTTCAGATGCGTTATTGTGTAGCTTGTCGTAAAATGGCGCCGATATTGTATGTGTTACGCGAGTCGAAAGTATTTTCCGTCTTTAGTAACAATCCATTGTAGTACCTCGTACGTGCCTTGTCAAACTGCTACGAGTCTGGCTATGTTTTGTATTTTTTTCGGGTGTATTTAGTGTGTTTTGACTGGTTTTTGGTTTGCACGTCTTGGCCGCTAAGTTTGTATTTTTACGACTCGTATTTTGGTCTTTCTAAGTGTTACGACTTTGGAGTCGTAATTTTTTTTTCTAAGTCCCGTGGTCGTCATGTTTCATCTGCTAAGTGCTGCGAGTTTTGTCCGGTGGTGTGTGGCGCCGTAGGAGTAAGTGCTGCGACTTGAGGTTTGTGTGTGGGAGTTTTGTGGGTTTGTTTGAAGCGCCGTAGGAGTAAATAGCTGCAAGTTAAGGTGTGTGTGGGAATTTTGTATGGTGTTTTAAGGCACCGTAATGAGAGTGCTGAGAGTTAACAATGCAGGGTTGTGTTGTTAGTGTTTTGAGGCGGTGTAGGAGAAAGTGCTGCGAGTTAAGGATTATGTGGGGTTGTGTTGTTCCAAAGTCCTGCGCCTTAAAGCCTCCACCTTCTGCAAAGGCGGACCCTCGATTCGCGAGGAACGCAGTTCTTGCGAGCTCGATGACGAATCGTAGTTTGACAACGATTATATGTGATTGTGGTGTACTGTCCTCCTGTGGATGCTGCAGCTCACACAGTATTGAGGAAATCAGCTGCAGGTAACGTTGAGTTAACTCCCTGGAGCTAATTGAAGCTGCAGGTGAGATAAGCCTTTTAAAAGACACACACAGGGAAAGGAAGGTTGGTCAGGCTCTGGCCTAAGCAGTGAGAGCAGAGTGTGGAGTCTGCTGAAAGAGGCCCAGTTGGTGTGCTGCTGCTAGCAGCTAGAGCCAGCAAGCAGAGAAAGGTGTGCTTGCTGTTCCTGTGTGGATCTACAATCTGGGATGGATGTTGCTGGCAAAGAATCCGTAAGGACACAGGAAACTTGTGGATCTGTGGAGTGAGAATCTTCAGCATACAGAGGAAGTTCAGCTGCCTGTGTGAAGCAATAAAGAAAGAGAGAGAAAGAGAAAGCCTGCATATGGAGGACTTGCAGGCCTATTAACCAGAGGGTGAGCTGCTTTACAGAAGCTGTGTTCTAGTGCTGAACTACTATCTCCTGGAGCTGCAAATACAAGATCCTGCCAGACACCAGAAAACCTGAGAGAGAGAGTCTGGAGTACACAATAAGTGTGGTAATCAAAGAGGACCTCAGTCCAAGTAAATTGCTGTTTTATGCCATACCAACTCTGCTGGGGGACTGAGAGGAAATAATTGTTTCAAGTTCCTGTGGGATACTGCTGTGATACTATATCTAAGAGAACTGTGCTGCATACTGGAGCTTCCGGAGAGACAGACCCTCCGTTTACCTTAGGTCAGAAGACCATTACCTTTAAGTTACCCCCCCAGGGAAAAAGACTGTGTAAATATAAGAGTGACTTTGTCTCATTTTGAGTACCTGTGTACTCTTTATTAGGGAAGGATACTCAGAGAGCAGGGCGGGCTGGTGTCCTTGCCACAAGGTGGTGCTATATTACGAGAACTACTACATACAGGAGTTTAAGTTCCTACCATAAGACTGTGTCTTGTTTTCCACCTGTAGCATATAAGCTGCTCAGGGCTAGCCGGGGTGTTCTTATATGTCAGTCAGTCCATTTATGTAAATTTTTATTTTTGTTTTTTTAGTTACTGCTTCAGTTTATTTTTGCACTTTAATAAAAAGTTTGCTGTACTATACGCTATTATCTATTGATTCTTTCAAGATACCACAGTCCTACACGACCATCCTTGTCACAATATATTTAGTTACATAGTTACATAGTAATTCAGGTTGAAAAAATACTTTTAGCCTATGAAGTTCAACCTTTTAAGATCTCCTCTCGCAATATGCAGATTAGTTGTTAATTGATCCAGAGGAAGCAAACAAACAAAAACCCCACTGAAACTTTGCCAGTTGTCTGAAAAGGGAAAACAAAAGAATTCCTTCCTGACCCCAGATACTGCCGATCAAATTCCTCCCTGGATCAATACTCCCTCTCTAATTAACCAGGATAACCCTGAATGCCCTTTTTATTTAAAAATATATCCAGAGATTAACCACCCTTACTGTGAAGAACCCTTTTCTTTCTTTAAGGTGAAATCTTTTTACTTCTAACCTCAAGGGATGTCCTCTTGTCAGTTGAAAACCTCTTGGCACAAAAAGCTCCCTTGAGAAATCTTTATACTGACCCTGGATGTATTTATATAAGGTAATCATATCTCCTCTTAGACGCCTTTTTTCTAGAGAAAATAAGTTTAATTTGGTTAGTCTTTCTTCATAACTTAGCACCTCCATTCTCCTTATTAGTTTTGTTGCCCTCCTCTGTACCTTTTCCAGCTCAAAAATGTCCTTTTTAAGATCTCCTCTGATCTGCAATATGAAGATTAGTTATTAATTCATTTGTTGTTTATTGTTAATTAATAATGAATCAACTAATTTTTTTATTTTTTTTAAATTAGTAATTAATCCACAGGAAGGCAAACGAAAAAAAAACCCAAGTGAAACAATTGTCTTAAAGGAAAAAAAAAAAAATAACTCCTTCCTGACCCCAGATACTGGCGATCGGATTTCTCTCTGGATCAATACACGCTCTCTAATTAGCCAGGATAACCCTGAATTCCCTTCTTAATTGGAAATAAATCCAGTCCCCTTTTAAAGTTATGTATCAAATCCACTGTCACCACCTTCCTTGGTAGAGAATTCCACAGATTAACCAACACTTACTGTGAAGAACCCTTTTCTTTCTTTAAGGTGGAATCTTTTTACTTCTAACCTCAAGGGGTGTCCTCTTGTCAGTTGAAAACCTCTTGGTACAAAAAGCTCCCTTGACAAATATTTATACTGACCCTGGATGTATTTATATAGGGTAATCATATCCCCTCTTAGACGCCCTTTTTTCTAGAGAAAATAAGCTTAATTTGGTTAGTCTTTTTTCATAACTTAGGCCAATCCATTCCCTTATTACATTTGTTATCCTTCTCTGTACTTTTTCCAGTTCTAAAATGTCCTTTTTATGAAATGGTGCCCAAAACTGTACTCCATATTCCAAATGAGGGCGTACTAGGGATTTGTATAGTGGTAGAATTATATCTGCCTCCCATGCTAATATTTTATTTGCATTTGTAGCTGCTGCTTGGCATTGAGAACTGTTACGAAGGTGGTTGTTCACAAGCACTCCCAAATCCCTTTCAATATCTCATACCCCTGGATTTGCTTCATTAAGCTTATAAATTGCATGGCTATATTTCCTTCCCAGATGCATAACTTTACAGTTATTAATATTAAATCTCATCTGCTATTTAATTGCCAATTTCTCTAATTTATGCAAATTCCTTTGGAGGGAAAGTACATAATTTTCTGATTTAATTGCATTGCACAACTTAGTGTCATCTGCAAAAATGGAAACAATACTTTCCAGTCCTACTTAGTTAATAAATATGTTAAAAAGGAGAGGGCCTAATACAGAGCCCTGAAGAACCCCACTTACCACATTAGTCCAATCTAGAGTATGTTCTATTTACAGCAACCCTTTGCTTCCTGTCTTTGAGCCAGCTCTCAATCCATGTGCATATATTTACTGCAATTCCTGTATCCCTTAGTTTGCACAATAGTCTCCCATGTGGCACTGTGTAAAAAGCCTTTGCAAAATCTAAAAAGACTACATCCAGTGAGTTGCCTTGATCCAGGTTCCTACTAACCTCCTCATAGAAACTAATTAGATTTGTTTGACATGACCTATCCCTCATAAATCCATGTTGACTCCTACTTATAATCCTATTCAAATAGACATATTCTTTTATTTTATCCCTTATTAACCCTTCTAAAAGCTTTCCCACTACAGAAGTGAGGCTCACTGGTCTTTAATTCCCAGGATTTGCTCTTGCTCCCTTTTTAAATATAGGTATCACATCCGATTTTCTCCAGTTATCTGGTAGAGACCCTGTGTTGAGTGAATCTTGAAAAATTAAATATAAAGGTTTGGTTATTACAGAACCCAATTCCCTCAGTACCCTTGGATGTATTCCATCAGGACCCTGGTCTTTATTAACATTTATATTTCCAACCTCTTTTAGATTTCTTCATGTTGCAGTGTCCCTACCACTGGTACCTCCCTTGTGTATACTGAAGAAAAGAACCTATTTAGCTCATCTGCCTTTTCCTGGTCACTAATTTTCAGACAGCCTGTGTCACTTTGTAATGTTCCTATAGTTTCCTTCCTCGCCTTCTTCCCATAAATATACTTAAAAAATATTTTAGAAATAGTCTTACTCTCTTTTGCAATTCATTTTTCATTTTCTATTTTAGTCTAATAGCCCTTTTGCAAGCCTTGTTGATTTCCTTGTACTCCCGTAAAGCAGTCTCTATCCCCTCTTGTTTGTATAATTTAAATGCCTGTTCTTTACTCCGTATCTTGATCTTTAAATCATTGTTAAGCCACATTGGATTTGATTTACTCCTTTTACTTTTATTCCCACTTGGTATATGGTGAAAAGTATGTATATTTAGGAAGGATTTAAATGTTGTCCATTTATGTTTAGCATTTTTACCTGCCAGTTCTTTGTCCCAGTCTATACTTTGTATTGCTGCCCTTTTAAAATTAAGAGTCTTTGTTGGTCCCTTAAAATTTTGTTTGTGATCACTGTTTCCCAAAGGTTGCCCTATTTCAACATTTGATACTATATCAATATTATTTGTGATCACTTAATCCAAGATAGCCTCATTTCTAGTAGGCTCATGTATAACCTGGGCCAGATAATGATCCCTGAGTGTACTCAAAAACCTGCGCCCCTTAGCTGAACGGCTGGTCTCATTTATCCAGTTTATTTCAGGCTAATTAAAAGCTCCCATTATTAGAACTTGCCCATGCTTAGCTGCATTTCCTATCTGTAACAATAATTGTATTTCCTCACTATCAGCTATATTTGGGGGTTTATAGCATACTCCTATTAATATTCTTTTGAAATTTGCTGCTCCGCTATTTAACTCTACCCACAAACATTCAACATTACCGCTAGTTCCACCATAAATATCTTCACTGACTATAGGCTTAAATTCAGGTTTAACATCTGTATGTTAAAATCCCTCCTCCTCTTTTACCATTGCCCTTATCTTTCCTAAATAGGTTATAACCATCCAGATTAACAGTCCAGTCATCAGATTCATCACACCACATTTCAGTAATGCCTATTAAATCACATTTTTAATTAATTGCTAATAATTCTAACTCTCCCATTTTTTCTGACAAGCTTCTGGCATTAGCAAGCATACACCTTATGTTATGAGTTTGTAGTTTGGTGGTGCCTGCCACTATACTTGAGCTACTTAGTAATACCTCCTATTGACTATACTACCCCTCCCCCATCTCCTCCCTTATGAGTTGTTAATTCATCCCTTACACCCTCTACACTTTCTACCCCATTACTTATATATAGTCTCTCCCCCCACCTACTAGTTTAAAAACTCCTCCAGACTTTCTACCATCCTATCCCCTAGCACAAAAGCTCCCTCATCATTAAGGTGCAATCCATCCCTGCTGTAGAGATTGTACCAGATGTCAGCCCAGTGCTCTAAAAACCTAAACCCCTCCTTAGTGCACCACATCTTTAGCCACGCATTAACCTCCCTAAGCTAGTTCTGCCTCCCTGGGCTAGCACGTGGCACTGGTAGTATCTCAGAAAATACTACCTTGGAGGTCCTTGCCTTCAGATTATTACCTTGCTCTCTAAAATCATTCTTTTGGACACTCCATCTTCCACTAACTTTGTCATTGGTACCAATATGTACCAAGACCGCCGGTTTATTTCCATCCCCTCTCAATAATTTGTCTACCCGATCCACGACATGACGAACCCGAGCACCCGGGAGACAGCAAACTGTTCGATTTCTGGGATCTGGGTGATAAATCACCCTGTCTACCTTCCTAATAATAGAGTCCACTACCACCAAAACCTGTCTTGTTGCTCTGCCTATTCTGCCCTCCCAATCCTCCAGTAAAACTGTTCTCCTAGCTGTTAGAGGGAACCACTCTATGTGGCATTGCCATTCCTGAATCCCCAACAATTGCACTCAATCTGGCAAATCTGTTGGTGTTTGCCAACTCAGAACTGGCCTGCCTCCTCCTGTTCCCACTGATTCCCCTACTAACTGTAACCTAGCTATCTCTCTGGACATCCTCAATAGTCCCAGCTCCACCCTCCATGCTAGGCCCAGCTAAACTGTGCTCAGTGAGCACCAACTCCATTTCCTGTGGAGCAATATCACTAAGTGGTGCAATTCTCCTCTCCAGATATCCAATTTGAGCTTCCAGAGAGGCAACATGCTCACACCTCTCACAGAGGTATGGACTCTGGATCAGCTGTTCCAGTATTGCATACATATGACAGGATGTACACTGAGTGAGGTTGCCACTGGAGTGACTCATAATTATTATTATTGTCTACAAAAATTCAGTGGGAAAAATAAACAAGAATAAAAAATAATATATTTGTCTAAAAAAAAAAAAAATTATTCCCCCTCTTTTCTTTAAACTCTTTCCTTTTTTTTAAACTCCTACACTTTTACTTATTGCACTTATACTAACTGTAACTTCTGCCTTACCTCACCTGCCTCACCTGGACACAATTAGGGCATTCTGCAGTTTATCAGTCTTTACTTGTAAAAAGTAAAATCCACTTGAAAAGGTATAGTAAATAAACAGTACATTTGTGTTCACATTGGCAGGGACATGCAAATGTGCCTACAAAGGCTATGCTCTTGCAATCATAACCATATGAAACATGGTTTCCCGTAAGCATATGCCCGCTGTATCAAACAGCTTTTAGCAAAGCTAGGGCCAGGAATTCCACCCACGCACAGCCGTTTTAAGGTAACTGCCTATCATAAGCATGGGCCCTGGATTCTTAGCTTGTGTAGTGAATACTTTAAGTAGGCAGTTCACCACAACAATCACATATATAGTTGTGAGCGTACGAGTTGTTGCTAACGCTGCGGGCTCGCGCAGCGAGCCGCGACCCTCACGAAGCGAGGGCAGTGGCCGAGGGTCTCAGTTGCTGGCATGGAGCGCCGAAGGCGCTCCTTGCCAGCAACTGAGAACCCTCGCAAAGCGAGGGCCTCAGTTGCTGGCATGGAGCGCCGTAGGCGCTCCATGCCAGCACCTGAGGACCTCGCAAAGCGAGGGCCGCAGTTGCTTCGGCGCTCCATGCCAGCAACTGCGACCCTCGCAAACTTTACCTCGCAAACCAAACAGCACGACACACACATTACGACACTCGCAAACAACATACGACACACGTTCACACACATTACGGCCTCGCAACACTCGGACGCAACTCGCGAACATTACAAAATGTAAAACACAATACATACACACAGCACATACATAAAAAACTTACCTACACCAAGAGGGAGCACCCAGGACCTCAAAAATACAACTTACACCTCGATTTTACTCGAAATAAAACAGTTTAGAGACTAAAAAAAAATCGAAGCAAGAGAAAAAATGGCCGCCGAACAAAACGAAAACGAGGCTACAGCACTCTAAACTCGCAAAACACCACAAGAAACTCGCAAAACACCACAAAACACCTACGGATATTCCGATACAGACGTATACCACACATTACTCGCCATTTTACGCCAATGCGGAAGTACACGACTACGCTAACGGTTTGGTCTCGCGCATGCACAGTGTTACACTGCACACATTCAGCACGCTTACACAGCAGATCCACACCACTAATGCTGCAGCAACATCAAAAAACATTCACAGCTCTTCCACACAATACTTTAAAATAGGTAAAGTATATTCATTTATTAATGTATTATATATTTCATTATTACACACTAAACAGCATTAGCTACCTTACAATTTCATTGCCGTCATTTTTTGACGGGCAATTCGCTAGTCATTTAATATATAGCAGCCGGTCCCTCTCAGCAGCCATCTTCACATACTGTAGCATTCATGCCTTTTAGCATCCTCACACAGCACCCAACACCCCTAGATGTATGGATGAATACATGTATTTTAGATATTTTAGAAGAGATTAGTGGTATTAATCATTTGCAAAGAATGATTAAAAAAACTCAGCAAACTGATGCTGATCTAAATTCACAGCTGTAATCTGATTGTTTAAAAAGACCTATCGGCTTTGCTGTAATGGTGCAAAAGCCATGCTTTCCTCAGATGTCATGTCCTACTCCATTTTTGGAAGTTAGAGAACCAAGTGTACATCTGTACTGAGCCACACGTGCTCTAGGGCCAAAGGTTTAAGTTCCTTTTGATGTGTTTCTTGATTAGAAACACTTTAGAGTTGAGCTATCCTCCTCTGAAAAAGTGCAGCATCAGCCAGTGACTTTGAATCTCTTTCTAAAATATATATGCAATGCATAAAATAGGAATATTATATGTTTTTAGTATATAGAGTTTATTTGGTCTATCCAGTGTTAGTCATTTTTGTAGACTATCACTAAATTTGAGCTTTTTGTTGTTGTTTAGTCCTTCAGTTGTGCCCGACTCTCTGTGATCCTATGAACCTCAGGACGCCAATCCTTATGCCTTTAATTGTGCTTGTCCATAAGGTTGTCTTGACAAAGATACTGGAGTGGGTTGCCAATTCCTTCTCCAGTGTCTGACCTGCCTATCTTGGGTGAGCATACATGGTACAGCTCACAGCTTCATTGTGGTACACAAACCTCTTCACAATGACATAGGCAGTATACCTTTTTATTTATTTTAACATTTGTTTTATTATTATTATTTTTTCGGAACATAAGTAAGCATTTCAATTATTTATTATTTGTAATACAAAGTTACTTTTCAATTATTTCTTCTGTGTAACAAAATGTTTCTCTCCAATGAGCATATTAAAAGAATGCAAACAGCCAAACACAATTGGATAATTCAGAAGTATGTTACAAAATGCAAATTGTTTTATAAAAAATAATTAAAGGAAGAACTAACATACAAAACAAGAAAAAAAGAAAACAAATGTGGATTTTTTTTTGTTTCTTGATGACATAAGAGATTTTGGAAAAACAAACAAAACAAAACTAGAAAAAAATAAAATAATTTATTTATTACTTAATGTTAGAAGAGCTTTGAAGACAAAGTTTCTGCAGGTTTCTGCTAGTAAACACTGGGGGGGACTTTACTAAGCCATAACAGAGGTTGTGATGTGCATCCCAGTATTTACTATGTATTATTACCTAATGCCCCTTTTGGATCGCTTGTGTACTTCAATGAAGCTGTGAGCTATACCATGTACGGGCACCCAAGATGGCAGGTCATAGCAGAAAGGTCAGACAAATCTCGATCCACTGGAGAAGGAACTGGCAACCCACTCCAGTATCTTTGCCATGAAAACTGTATAGATAAGCACAACCGGAAACACAGACAAAAGTGCCTGGTATGCTGCGTCCATATGGTAATTGAGATGCGGACATGACTGAAGGACTGAAAACATTATTATTATTATTATTATTATTATTATTATTAATAACCTTTATTTGAAATGCACCAACATATTTCATAACGATATACTAATATTTAACTTTTAATATGTATAATAAAATGAGTATCCAACTTGTTTAAAAAACATGAGATTTATTTTTTGTTATGAGATAGCATCTTCCTATATAATATGACATATGCGGGTCCCTACCCTTATTTTTAGTAATCCTGTTTTGCCATTCATAAGAGTTATTGTGAAATAAATGTATTTAGATTCAGACAAATAACGATCCACTGGGGAAGGAACTGGCAACCCAATCCAGCATCTTTGCCTCGAAAACCATATGGATTAGCACGCCCACACAAGATATGCCTGGTGTGCTGAGGTCCATAGTGTCAAAGAGAGGTGGACATGACTGAACAACAACAATTACCTAATGGGGAAAATTGCCATCAAAGCCCTTCACACCTCATCACAGCCCCTGTGATAGCTTAGTAAATATCCATCACTGTGTTATTCCTTCAAGCAGATGTTTATGATATGTGCTCGGTATAAACAACTGACCCATCATTACCTTCCATTAGTTGCTGTCGTTTAGATGGAAAGGGCCAAGGCTTTGGCTGGAGGGCGGCATTAAAGCTCCAATCTTAGTTGATGTTTAGATAAAGCTGGAAATAGATGTAGGGTGCTTGACTTATTGGTGGAAAGGTAATCTGAGAAGGGTCTGTTCCAAAATACTCTTTTCTTAGCCCATCCCGGTAAATTTCTCTTGTCTGTTCTGGCACTTTTAGATTTAGTATACAAATACTGTTGGTGACTTTTATAAAATATATATAGAATTAAGTAAACCAAATTTTTTATGGAGCTAGTTCACCTTCTTCAGGGTGAATGGTGATAAAGGTGCACCGGCTTGGCAGAAATGTTGATTTGTCACTGCACAATTCATTGTCTTCACTAACGATATTTAGTGTAATTGTTTCAATCATTAACATAATAAAATATAGTTGTAGGTAGATAAATAAATTAAATGATCTAAAATGTGAAGTGTTAGAGAAACTTTTGAGATGGCATGTCATACGCCTAGACTCCCTAAGCTTAGCTGAAGTCGGCAGTATCTATTTACAATTGGCAAAATCCTATCCAAGTTCCATTCCTCCAAGACAAGGCACATAATAAAAAAACACAGCAATAGTTCTATTTGTACAACACAAAATAATCTTATTATTTTGTATATACTTTCTAAAAAACCTCTTCCCATTATTAATTCTAGTTCTTCTAGTGGGTGTTCTGTAAGTGCATCTTGAAAGGTGATTTACCTTTCTTCTTTCAGGAAATGTAAATATAATGGAAAATAATGTAAAGTAAAATATGGGGACTTTTCACTTAGTTCCCCATTCCATTTATTTAGGCTACAGTGCACAAAACCAGTTTTCAGGTGACAGTATCTTATAGTTTCTGCTGGGGCAAAGGTAGATAAATCTATGACTTACCTAATCTGTGCTCAACCAATGAAATCCTTCCTCTCCAAAATCATGTTGGATATACATTTATCTATTTATTTCTAAAGTGGGCCATTCCTGTGAAATTTGTTATTATTTGTGCTGCATTTTTATGCAAATGAGCAACTCATTAATACCATTTAGCTGCTTTTATGTTTTAATTACAGTCACAGTCTGCTGCTTATCTGTCCGTGTGGTGGTCAAAACAATGTCCCCTAATTTAATCATTCAATTAGAATCCCTCCCCTATCCCTTCTCAAGTACTCTGAGTTATAAATTAGCACACTGAGCTGCACAGTAGCTCCCAAAACATTGCTTTATTTCTCAGAAATGATTTACTGTAGAGAATAAATGTTAGTTCAATGTATAGTATTTTTATGCTCTTTAAGTTGTATCCAAGTTCTTTGGGTGATAGTGTCCCTTTAAAAGAGCACTATATTTATATATGGTCTTTTGAATATCATTATGATTATTAAATCATAACTTTAACATAATTTTTTGTTTTTTTCTACAGGATTCCATTTTAAATACGGGGTCTGAGTCTCGACAGGAAGTGCCTTGGTAAACTAATGAGCTTTCGGTTAGATCTTTAAGATGTATCTACTACATTTCCACTCTCCCAGTCTCCTCCCACCTCAGGAAGTAGATAACTAGAAACTAAAATAGCAGAGGGATTAGGTTGAGGGGGGGGAAAGAGACACGGGAGGGGTAGAGAGACACACAGGGGGGTTAGAGACACACGGGGGGTGTAGAGACACAGAGAGAAGTGGGATGCATAAACAACGGTGGGCAAGAGAGAGATGGAGTCCAAGAGAGAGAGATGAAGCAGTATTAAGCAGACAAAGGCTGAAATTTGAGGGCAAGAGCCATCAGTTTCAGACAACAACAAGCAGGATAGAGAGAAGCAAACAGGTTTAAATAGCAGCAAAGATATTACAGGGCCCAATAGGCTTTGTCAAAAGCAAGCAGAATAGAAAAGCATGCAGGTTTCTGGAACTAATAGGTTGCAGGAGCAAGTAGATTTTAGGGACCAACCGTCTCTGACTGGTGGGAATACACTTAAACAATACCATGGAGGGGGGTTGAGGAGGGGGATTGAGGGGGGAGGTTGAGGGGGGTTGAGGTTGAGGAGGTGGGTTGGGGTTGAGGGGGGTTGAGGTTGAGGAGGGAGGTTGAGGAGGGGGTTGAGGAGGGAGGTTGAGGAGGGAGGTTGAGGATGGGGGAGTTGAGGAGGGGATTGAGGATGGGGGGGTTGAGGAGAGAGGTTGAGGATGGTTGAGGATAAGGAGGGAGGTTGAGGATGAGGAGGAGGGGGTTGAGGAGGGGGGTTGAGGATGAGGAGGGAGGTTGAGGATGAGGAGGGAGGTAGAGGATGTGGAGGAGGGGTTGAGGAGGGGGGTTGAAGAGAGAGGATGAGGATGGGGGGGTTGAGGATGGAGGTTGAGGAGGGGGGTTGAGGTTGAGGAGGGAGGTTGAGGATGAGGAGGGAGGATGAGGAGGGAGGATGAGGAGGGAGGTTGAGGATGAGGAGGAGGGGTTGAGGAGGGGGGTTGAGGATGGGGGTTGAGGAGAGAGGATGAGGATGGGGGGTTGAGGATGGAGGTTGAGGAGGGGGGTTGAGGAGGGGGGGTTGGGGTTGAGGTTGAGGAGGGAGGTTGAGGAGAAGGGGTTGAGGAGGGTGGTTGAGGTTGAGGAGGGAGGTTGAGGATGGGGGGTTGAGGAGAGAGGATGAGGATGGGGGGGTTGAGGAGGGGGGTTGAGGATGGGGGGTTGAGGAGGGAGGATGAGGAGGGAGGTTGAGGAGGGGGTTGAGGATGAGGAGGGAGGTTGAGGATGAGGAGGGAGGTTGAGGATGAGGAGGGAGGTTGAGGAGTGGGGTTGAGGAGGGTGATAAGGGAGGGGGGAAGAGACACAGGGAAGGGAGAGGTTGGAAGAGACACAGCAAAGGGAGAGGGGAGAAGAGACACAGGGAAGGGAGAGGGGAGAAGAGACACGGAGAGAGAGGAGGACACAGAGGGCACAAGAGGGACACAAGGGGCAGCACAATTACCCACCCTCGGCTTATACTCGAGTCACTCATTTTACCCAGTATTTTGTGGTAAAATGGGTGCCTCGGCTTATACCTGGGTCGGGTGATACTTGAGTATATACGGTAATACATTAGAGGCTGTATTATATTTATAAATTCTAAAAACATGTTGCATATTTTTTAAGTCTACTTCTTCAAAAAAGGGCTACTTTAAAATTTTTGACCTCATGCTATCTAACTTGTTAGTAACAGGGGATAGCAAACTCCAAGGAGCAAACCCTAAGCTCCTTTGGTATTTGTATATAAGTTAATATAAACTTAATTAAAAAATATATTTTAAACAAATGACAACAGTTGTTTTCCTTTAGTATTGATTGATTGGATCTTCTTGCATTGCAGTCCAAGGGACTCTAAGCAGTTTTCGTCAACATCATGGCAAAGATACTGGAGTGGGTTGCCAATTTCTTCTCCAGTGGGCCACAGCATACAGCTCCTTTTATTCCTAGGTGGTCTCCCATCCACGTACTGACCAGGCCCAACCCTGCATGGCTTCAGGGTGGTGTGACCTCCTGGAAATACCATAATTTTAAATATGCAGCCCTTTGTTGATAAGGTAATATCTCCTCAATTTCAGACATCATAATATCATCCTCATTTCTGAGGTTGTTGATATTTTTTCCAGCAATATTGATTCCGGCTTTGGGTTCATCCAGCCCGACCATACACATGATGTACTCTGTGTATAAGTTGAATAAATAAGGTGACAATATACAACCTTGTTGCACTGCTTTCCCGATCGTGAACCATTGTATTGTTCCATGTTCAGTAAAGACCGTGGCTTCTAAGTCAACATACATTTTCCTCAGGAGGCGTATTATTATTATTATTATTTATTATTCCTTTATTTGTAATGCGCCAATATATTATGTAGTTCTGTACAGGCGTAAGTTCAAGTCAAAAACAATATTAACACAATGGAAAAAAATGGAGGCCCCTGTCTTTGAGCTTAAAATCAAATGCACACAGGGCTTTCCCTTAAGATAGAAAACTTGCAAACTTGCAAACTGTAAGATGAGGTATAGAAAAAAAAATTATGTGCTGCGTATATTAAAGCTGAATGTGATAAGCTTCAGGTGAGATGACCTGCTACTCCCATCTCCTTAAGAACTTGCCACATTTTGTTTGTGATCCACACAGTAAAGGCTTTAGAATAGTCTATGAAGCAGAAGTAAATGTTTTTTTATGGTTCTCTCTGGTTTTCTCTATTATCCAACAGACGTTAGCAATTTGATCTCTTGTGCCTCTTGCACACTTGGCTTGCACATCTGGTAGATCCGGGTCCATATATTGGAGTCGAGTTTGTGGAATCTTAAGCATTACCTTGCTGGCATATGAAATCAGTGCAATTGTTCGATAATTGGAGCACTCTTTGGCACTGCCTTTTTTTAGGATCGGGATGTAGACTGACCCTTTCTAGTCTATTGGACACTATAGAGTTTTCCAATTTTGTTGGCATAAGACAAGCAAAACTTTCACAGCATCATCTTGCAGGATTTTGAATATTTCCAATTTTGAATATCTGCAGCCTTATTATCAGCAAGGTATCCTAGGTCCCATCTCATTTCACTCTCCAAGATGTTTGGTTCAAGCTCATTGGACAAACTATTAAGGTCATCCATCCTGTATATATCTTCAGTGTATTCCTGCCACCTCTTCTTTATCTGATTTGCTTCTGTTAATTTCTTAGTTGTAATCCTAATCAATGATCTGCTCTCCTTGGACAGTCTGTTATCAGTGAGTGCCACTTAATAAGAGTGCTTTTAATGACCTCAGGTATAGTGGTTGTTGCTGAATAAAGGGAGCTGGGCTGTGTAATCAATATCCGAGCCATTCAGCATCAGTTGCTAGAATTGCAACCCTCACTTATTAAGGGTACTCACTTTTAAGTGGCTGGCTAAACGTAAAATGACACTCTCAAAGATATATTTCAAGGCGTGAGACTTACCTTCCCCTCACAATAAAAAATGTAACATTTTTATATTTTTAGTTTAAATCTCTGCACCATTTTCAGCTTTGTTAATGTCTTCTTAATTGGAAGGAACAAATCTGATTTTTTTTTTTTAATGAGGTAAAAAAAAAAAACTGAAAGATTTCCTCTATGAAGTAATGATGCATTGCAAATTTGCACAAAACGAATGATGGAAAAAAGATACAAAGTGGCGAAACAAAAATTCTAGGAAATTCAGTCATTGTCCCAGAGAATTGTCACACAAAGGAATTTACTTCCAGAGGAAATCGTGACTCAAGGGTGGGTTGTGTGAGAAAATTCACCAGGGCAAAAAAAGAGGGTCAGGTTGTTGCAAAATCATTAATTTAAATCAGTGGCGGAGATACTACTGGTAAAGCAGGTGCAAAGCACCTGGGCCCAAAACAGTGTAGGGGCCCTGGAGTAAACAGGTCCCATAATTTATTAGGGTAATTATTTTTTCTAGAAAGGTGATATGATCACCCTATGGGTGATTTTACCATCAAAATATATTTTTTGTCTTCTTTTTTTACCCCAAAAGGTATAGAGAGGTATATAGAGAAGCTGCAAGGGGGGCCCCAAAACTATTTTGCACCGTGCACTCCATTCACTAGCTTTGCCACTGATTTAAATTACTATTGTAATTCAACATTCAAAACTGTACATTAAAGGCCTTTTTTCATAGTTTTGAAGACTTGTTACATCTCGTCTGGCGTCATCACTTCCCAGAAGCTTGAAGCCTGAGGTGTGCTTATATTTATCTAGTAGTGGATTCTGGCTTAGTGGAAGAGTGAATAGAGGGAGGTGGATTTGATGATTAATTTAATCTTTTAGAATTTGACAGCTACCCCCTTCCACCGTAGAAGCGGAGAGCTTGCAACAATAATTGTAAGCTTTGTTCCTGCAGAAATGTAGTTGCCCCTCTCACACACAACCTTCAACAAATAATTATGGATGCCTCCACACAAGGGCATAGGAACTGGGGGAATTGGGGGATATCCCTCCAAGCTGTATGGTTAGAGGCAAGGGTGTAACAATGGTTGGTTCCAGAAGTGTTACTCTGGGGCATCCTTAGAATTAAACAAAGTGTAAATTTACATGACAATTACTGTATTTTTCCGTGTATAAGACACCCCTATGTATAAGACGAAACCCTACTTTCCCAAACCCAAGATTAAGAAATCAATATTTTAAACATAAAACAGAACACATTTGATATTTAATTATTATTAAATATTTAAATTATTATTATTATTATTATTATATTTAGTAATTAGGTAATATTTTTAAGATACATACTAAGAAATTATGCTTCACTCTCAGTTCCTGGCATATCACTTTCTTCATCACTATTAGTTGCAGACATATGACTTTCTTCAACCTCTACTTTCTTCAGCCTCTACTTTCTTCAACCTCTACTGCCTCACTGCTGTCTTCTGAGTCACTGTCTATATATAGAAGATCATCCACAGTTCCATCCATGGCATTGCTGATTCCACATTTCTTGAAGGACTTCACAACCACCTCTTGTTTGACTCCATTCCATGGGCCTCATTCAAATGTGATTTGGCCAATTGAATAGGGCTCCATATAAGCACAGAGCATATTTTTTTACAGAAGTTTTTAGTTAGTGAAGACCTTGCTTTTGGATAGAAGTTCACTAACTAAAAACTTCTGTAAAAAAAAATGGTACCGTATGTGCTTATATTGAGCCCTATTTAATTGGCCAAATTGTATTTGAATGAGGCCACATGAGTTTAGGATCCATTTGCATACCTCAGTAATGGTTGTTTTTTCACTCTTCCTGTCGGTGTCAGGTTGTTACCTGCTTTTTGCATCCATTCATTCCACTCTTCTTTCATCAGGGCTTTGAAGGGCTTGTTGATGGAAACATCTAGTGGCTGTAGCTGACCTGTATGTCCACCAGTAATAAATGCTAGCTGTGGGCCTCATTCAAATGCGACTTGGCCAATTAAATAGGGCACTATATAAGCACATAGCATTTTTTTTTTACAGAAGTTTTTAGTTAGTGAACTTCTATGCAAAAGCAAGGTCTTCACTAACTAAAAACTTCTGTAAAAAAGTATGCTATGTGCTTATACAGATCCCTGTTCAATTGGCCAAATAGCATTTGAATGAGGCCCTGTGTTCGCAAATCCACTGCAACCCTTTTTGACTTTTCTGTTATATGTGCTTGATCAAACACAAGCAGAATGGGCTTCTTTGAGAGCCCTCCAGGTCTTCTGGACCAAATCTTTGCAAACCAAATAGTCATGATATGTTCATTCATCCAGCCCTTCTCATGGACTTGGACAAGAACACCAGGTGGTATGGTCTATTTAGGATATATTTTCCTCTTAAAAATGAGCATAGGAGGCAGTTTGGTACCATCTGCAGTATAGTGTGTCTATTCATAACCACTTGTTTTGATTGCCCCAGTTTTGACCCCTTTCATATCAACAGTTCGGTTGGAAGGCACATCAAAATTGAGAGGCACCTCATCCATGTTTGCAATCTGAATAGGTCCAAAAGCATATTTTTTCAGAAGTTTTATGACATAGGAGTAAAACTTTTGGATTTTATCTGCATAAGATGGTGGCCTTTTTATTTGGCTAACTTGTTATGTGATCTCATGGCCAACCCTACTCTCCTCATGAAGTTAAAGCACCATTTTGCTTTTCCAGTGAAATCAACAATGTTCATTTCTCTTGCAAACCTTTTTACCACATACTGAATAAGCTTGGTTGACACACATATCCCACTCTGACGCTGCTCCATAATCCAAGTCTTAAGCCTCTGCTCCAAGCTTGGCCATTTTGCTGATTAACCTCCCAAGGCCCTCTTCTTTTTTTTGGCATCTTAAGTTGTTTTTCCTATTTTCTCCACTGTCTGATCATACACAGTGGGAGGATGTCCAAACTGTCTCACTAAAGCTTTATTTCCATATTCTTTTGCGTAATTCATGACTTTTAACTTGAATTCTGAAGAATTTGACAATCGTTTTTAAATTTTTAGATATTATTATGGGTTGGTGCTCAAAATATTATTAATACTACACATGGAATGTTCGTGGAGTATTGATCCAGAGCAATAACGCCAAAACGATACCCCGCCTACGAGTTGCAAACGTATGGATGCTTTTGGAGTTCTGATAGTTTATTAAGAATCAGACTAGTGATTTGTGGAAGCCTGTTTGCAGAGACAAGGTACAGGCAGTTTCTCCCCGATAGCCGCAGGGTCTCTCAACCAGTTACCTCATGTATAAGACGACCCCAATGCTTAATCTAACATTTTTAGAAAAATGTATCGTCTTATACACTAAAACATACTTATATTGAGGAGGATAATTATATTGATGAGGATAAATTCAATTAAATCACTTTGTTAATGTATAAGGCAACATATTTTGCTTACAGTTTCTTTAGTCCTACTTTTTATATTTTCATCACATAACTGCACAGACAACTTCACATTTTTAGATAAACTGAGTTGAGTCACATGTGTTGATTCAGAGCTGCGGTATATGTTTGAGCTATAAATAAGGAGATAATATTAATTTGACTTATTATCTAATCCTCCATATTGTGCCTAAATTGGCATTTTGGTATTTGGCAAACACAGCGTTTGTATGATCTCATATACAAACCACCCCTATTCTATAAACAATAGCAAAGACCAAAGAGAAGAAACTCAAGGATACATAAGAACTTTTAACAAACGTTTTTACTTTTTTTCTTTATATAATAGGGGTCATTTGTATGTGAGATCAGATTAGTTCTGTTGAACAATAATTTGATGGACAACTTGAAATGATGTGTGATTTAAGGCACATTCATTGCATGTTTTTATTGAAGTTATTGGAAGTTATAGTATTATAAAGTTAAATACAGATACAGCATTTACCACAATTGTGGGTACTTTTCATGATTCCTTCTTTAGACTCTCTAGTATTATCAAATCTTATTCAACCTGGAGATAATGAGAGAGGTAACTAACAATTTATTTCTATCCCCATCAAAAGCTTAATGGTATGATTGATTAATAATAACACAAAACCTTCCAAGGATATTAAGCTGCTCAATCAGTGTCTCCAATTCCTCTTAAAGCACCACGGTAGATTAGGAAAAACTTCACATTGGTGAAATATGCCACAAACTGACAATATTAACAGTTATCTAATAATTCCTATTCTAGATATAAGTTCAAGGAAGATACAGAGGAGGCTAGCAGGGTTTGCAAATGCATATGCACCTGCCATCTGCTGAGCATGTGCGGGGTAAGATATGAAATGCTAACAGCATATTTGAATTAATCAATTAGTCAACAAATCCTTGTACTTCTGAACTGAAAATAAAAATTAGCAGAACACAGGTTTCAAACATGGGGTTCCTCCGGTACATAGCTTTTCTCAAAAATGTTTTTTACACTACTGGACTACATAGTTATCAATATCATTAGTTTATTATATACTTCCAAAACAAGCAAAGTTTTCTTAAACTACTGAGCGATCTCTGCTAATACTTGGGCTTTTGTGTTTGTTCTGACCAGCTTCACACAAAAAAAAATGTGTTTTGTTTTTTTAATTAAAAAAAAAAAGCTATCTGCTATTTTCCCACTGTGGAACTTGGTTTGTTTGTGATTATATGCTCTGCCAGGAAATTTAGTCTGGGATGATACAGGATTAAACAGGAAGAAAAACAAATATTAGTTTAGTTTGTGCATTACTTGGTAGTGTGTTGGCTTCCACTGCATAGGAAAAGAGCCTCTGTGAACAAGAAGCTGCCAGGTTCCTGTGTCTGTATTGACAGCTGCATCCTTTTGTTTTTTCCATACTTTAGATCAAATTGACTAAGCTGTTCAGAAAGGATAGGCACCTTATGTGCACCATTTAATGGGCAGAGTATGTATAAAACAAGGAAATGGGGCCTTATTGGCATCGCTTCCATTAAATATATATGTCTAAATCAATATACAAACAATTAATATGGTCTTTATTTGTTTTTTTTTGTAAAAAATATTTTGAAGATTATAAAAGGGGAGGATTAACAGGACAGTGCACCCTGTTACACTACACACTTTAGTAGGAAATTGGTTAACCAAATTCTCTCCCCCCAGCTCATTTAGGTATGTTCCTCCTTATTAACTGCTTTCTGCCTTCTCTAGAATTTTCCACAAAAGAAATAGAGGTACTCAATCAAAGAACAAACTAACCTTAAAAGGTTAGTTCTATGGACATGAAGTCTCTTTAGCTCACTTCTGTAGAATTTTGCGGTAATTAAATACTTTAGGGTTGGTTTACAGTCAAATTAGTATTTAACAAGGTCCAGTGCACATAGCTCCCTCCATAGCCATTTTGCCCAGAACCATGACTCATGTGGTTTTTTTTAGGTCTGGTTGGGGCCAATATAGTCCTGCTTGGTATTTTAAGTTTTTTTAGATATGGTTTGGGCCTATATAGTCCTGATTGGTGTAATGTGGGTTTTTAAGGTCCGGTTATGCCTTATATAGTCCCGCTTGACAGAATAGTTTTTTTTTAGTTATGGTTGCGGTCTATATAGTCCCGCTTTGTATAATATTGTTTTTTTTAGGTATGGTTGGGGCCTAGATAGTCTTGCTTGGTTTCATAAGTGTTTTTAAGTACTGTTGGGGACTTGCACTGATTTGTTTGCTTGTTTTATATCCCCCCCCAGGTCCAAACACTCTGCAGCTGCAGACTATTTTTGACTACTACACTTGAAGACACCCTGAGAAGGAGAGTCAACTTTTGTGAGTGTTATTGCATTCATGCAGAAGAGAAATGTTGCTATTTACCTGAATCACAAGATTCTAGAATTTTTGAACAGTATTACAAAATAAGTAGGTGGAGTCTATTTCAATGGGCGGGGCAAGTATTAGGTCATTAGGCAGGGCATATAAAGGTCAATATGACATCACGGGAGATGTTTAAAAATGGGTGAGGTCTGTGTAAGGGGAGGAGCCAAGTCTTGCTCTGGCTTCCTCCAACTTGAAAGTTCACCAGCTCCACTGCTGAAAAAAGGTGGAAGCACAAACCTACATAGTCATAGTTACATAGTAATTGGGGTTGAAAAAAGACTTTTAGCCCATCAAGTTCAACTTTTTAAGGTCTCCTCTGATCTGCAATAATGCAGATCAATTGTTAATTGATCCAGAGGAAGGCAAACAGAAAAAAACTGAAACTTTACCAATTGTCTTAAAAGGGTAAAAATGAATTCCTTTCTGAACCCAGATACTGGCGATCGGACTCCTCTCTGGATCAATATTACCTCTCTAATAATCCAGGATAGCCCTGAATGCCCTTTTTGTTTTAAATATATCCAATCCCTTTTTAAAGTTATCTATTGAATCCACTGTCACCACCTCCTTTGGTAGAGAATTCCACAGATTAACTACTCTTAATGTGAAGAACCCTTTTCTTTCTTTAAGGTGGAATCTATTTACTTCTAACCTCAAAGGATGTCCTCGTGTCAAGCTTAAAACCTCTTGGCACAAAAAGCTCCATTGACAAATCTTTATACTGACCCTGGATGTATTTATATAACGCAATCATATCTCCTCTTAGACGCCTTTTTCCTAAAGAAAATAAGTTTAATTTGGTTAGCCTTTCTTCATAACTTCCATTCCCCTTATTAGTTTTGTTGCCCTCCTCTGTACCTTTTACAGCTCTAAAATGTCATTTTTATGAAGTGGTTCCCAAAATTGTACTCCATATTCCAAATGAGGGCGTACTAGAGATTTGTATAGTGGCAGAATTATATTTGCTTCCCTGGCTTCTATACCCTTCCTAATACATACTAATATTTTATTTGCCTTTGCAGGTGCTGCTTGGCATTGAGCACTGTTACCTAGGTGTTGTCCACAAGTACTCCCAAATCCCTTTCAATATCTGATACACCTAGATTTGCTCCATTAAGAATATACATTGCATGACTATTTTCCTTACATTTATTCGTATTAAATCTCATCTGCCATTTAGTCACCCATTTCTCTAATTTATGCAAATTCTTTTGGAGGTAAAGTACAGAATTCTCTGATTTGATTACCTAGCACAACTTAGTGTCATCAGCAAAAACGGAAATAATACTTTCCAGTCCTACCTCTAAGTCGTTAATAAGTTAAACCTAAACCTTGAACTTGATAGACTAAAATTATTTTTTCAACCTCAATTACGATGTAATTATGTAAATACATATTTGTAGTGGTTAGCAACCACATTTGTTAAAGGACCACTGCGGCTCAAGAAAAAATACACATGTTTGTCAAGTATGAACCAAACTAACACTCTAAGCAGCTGTGTAAAAGCCATGGACATAAAAGATTTATTAGCAACATCTGAATGTTTGAAGACTCTGTGTATTAGTACAGGAATCCATTTTGTGTCTGTTACATCACTTCCTGAGAGATGGATGCTGGCTGTGTGTGTTTGTAGTTATTAGAACACAGGTAGGGAGTAGGAAACAGGCAGAAGTATAAAGCTTTTGTTTGATAACTGGATAAGATTGAAATTGATACCACACCTCGTCCCATCATTGGCCAAGAAGCAGACACTTTGCATCATTCAATAGTTCTCCAGAAATGAAAACATCTCTCTAATAGAGACAACCTCCACCACTGTATCATGGATCTTTACAGGGTCCTGAACGGCCATCAAAATGTAATTAAAAACTAGCTGTATGGTCCTTTTCCTGCTTATCTATGCTCTTGATTTAAAGTTTTCAAACATATATTTTTTCCATTGTGCAGTGGTCCTTTAAATGATGACAACACCAAGGGCACAAGAGGGATGACCTTAGAGTCTCACAACTGCATTGTAGGCCTGGTGGTTACCACTATATGTCTTTTTAATTATAATACAGTGTTAGAATGGGCTGCACCAAGAGAGAATGTATGAGGGAGAGAGAAAGAAGTGTGAAAATATTTTTCTTGGGACTGGTACATTGCCCTTTTCAAAATCTTTTTTTTTCTTCATGGCAATAGATACAAAGCATAGGACAGATCAACAGTATCAGAGATATTATAGTTGTTAAATAATGGCAAATCTGGTATTTATAGTAAATTATAACATTATGACTGTATTGTTGCAATCAACTGTAGCCTATTTTTATTTTAAAGATTTTAATGCTTAGTAAACAAAAAAATAACAAGAAAGAAATGAGAAAAAAAAAAAGATATTCCAGGAAAATACTAAACAAAAAGTGAGTAAGCAGAATTCTAGAGGTAGGGGAGGGTGAAGATCATTCCCTTGTAGACATGTAGTAATCACTCATCCATCATGGAAGTTGTAGATATGGATTTCATTTTCCGCTTAAAGCTCTTTATAGATCATCTAAGTGGTACCTTTAAAGTACATGTTTTAAAGGTCTTTTGAGTGGAGATGATTAATAAAAGTTTCCTACTTCAGTAATACTATGAGAACTACTAGAGTTTGATGTCCATCAACTATGTCTAGATCTCTACAGGCTTATAGCCACATTATATTCGAAGCCTGTAAGATCAACGTGAGACCCGCAATAGCTGTGGGCTTGAAATTCGTAAACCATTTTTCACTTGTTGCATGTGCGGCCGGGGACATGGTCAATTAGTCAAACCCGTAGTTACAGGTTTAGATGGAGCCAGTGGCAACAGAGATCGTCATCATTACGTCACTGAAAAATGGAGGTTACATTTCAATCTCTTACGGGTTTCAATTACGAATTTTGATCGCACTTGCATTCCAGATATAATGCAATATCAATAAAGCCGTAAATATGATATTCAAGTCCATGTGAGTTCCATTATATGTATTAACACATTGATTGCCAGGGTCAATATAACACGTAAATTAAGCAGAAGAAATAATATTCTATATTGCAGATTTGCGAGCTTGAGAATGTTGTGCTATTAATTATAATACCCAACACCACTTTCCCTGTTATTATAAGTACAGTAGTGTGTGTATATTTGCATTTACAGTGCTATGGATAGGACTTTTACCCCCATGCAAGTCCCTACACCACTAGAAGATAGTAATCCAGAAGGGGAATAATAATAATAGTCACACAGCCCAAGACAAGAGTGCTCCAAAGTAGGATTGCTTTTCTTTCTTGTACATGTTAATTCTTCATGAGCTTATCTGCAATCTAGGCAGCACTGACACCTTGAGAAAATATTTTTTGACCAAACAGGAAGTGTTTGGGAAAACAATGCAAATTTATATATATAACAAAATAACTACATTAGCAGCCATAAAAGCATTTTTTAAGGAAAATCATAATATTGTCAGTGTCTGCTTGTGTATAGTGCCGTCCATATTGTATCTCAGCAATATATGCTAGCTTAGGGCTTAAGGGGTATGATCTATTCAAGGTTGAGAGGAAGGGCGTTTGTGGTATGAATGGTAAGTTCAACTTTTCATATTTGACATCTCCAGGTCCCCCACTTTTACTCAGCAGCAAGCAGTTGCACTTTTGTTGTTTAGTCATTCAGTCCTGTCAGACTCTCTTTGACCCTATGGACTGCAGCATGCTAGGCACATCTGTCAGCCATTGCCCCTTTGGGCTCATGTTAATTGCTTCAGTGACCTCATATATCCATCGCCATCTCTGCCATCTGTTTCTTCATGTGCCTTCAGCCTTTCCCAGCATCAAAGTTTTCTCTAGGGAATCCTGTCGTCTCATGACCAAAATATTTGAACTTCAGCCTCATGATCAAACCTTCTAGTGAACAGTTTGTCTTCATTTCCTGAAGTACTGATTTATAACAGAATGCTAAATTCTGCTTTCCTTGCTCTGTACCTACCCCAGCATACACAGACTAGGAAGTATAACAGCATGCCAGCCTCCTAACACTAACAAAGAGCCCCATTCAATTGAGCGATTTTGAGATCCGGAGGCCCGTATGTGAGGTCGCAAGCTACTTTGCTTTTCAATTGGCGTCTTTTTGCAGGCTTGGATCTGTCACTTTTACAAGGCTAAAATAGGAAATCGCTATTCAATTGCTCAATTTCTCCAAGCTTGCAAAAGTATTCACACCCTTAAATGGCATATGAAGGAGAAAATCCAATAAGTGCTAGTGAGGACCCGCAAATGGGTTAAACACCTGTTCGTAGTACTGTAAATGCAAATATTAAATCAATCCTGCACTGTAAATAACGTAGAAAGCGATGAAAGACATTAGAATGAATTGCACTAAAGTCTCAAGGGCGCAAATTGGCAGGAAATAATATTTATTTGTTATGTTCCATGCTGTTAGTTTGTTATATAAACCATATTTCACTGTGAATTCTAAATTGCTTTAGCAAACAAATCTTTTTGTTGTATACAATAAGTGTCCGTGCAGTTGTTGATCCAGTCCATTAACCAAAAAAAAAAAAAAAAAGTGGGAATGCAGGTGTCTAAATACTCATATTTTGGCCACTACATAATTTAAACATGTATGCTTCTTAAATCTGTTTGCTTTAAAATATTTATTCAGTTTATTTGCCCATGGGTACTTACTTCTAAATTGAAAAAAGGTACTTGAAGCATTACAGTACAATACTCACAATTAAAAGTGCTTTATTTTGAGAGGAAGCCTTGAGCAAGTTTGCTGAGAGTTAATACAGAGAGGGGACGTAAACTGCCTTGGATAAGACATTTATGGAATAGAAGGCTGAGGATCAAACAGGGATTGCGATTCTGAAGTAGACAAAGTGAGCCAAATGGTTCCATCTCCTGCCAAGTTCTACTTCTCTGCCTCCTTTGTTCAATAAGACACTTCCTGCTATTTAGGAAGAGACAATCTTGATTCAATCAATGTGTCTCCCAAATGTCCCAGTACATTGATAAGTGTCTATGTAAAAAAAACACTGAGGGCCCCATTTTTTCTTTATAAAATATTGACTAAACTCATTAATAGACAAATATTTTTAGAAAGTAAAACACTAAATAAACACAACCTTTAAATATGTAACTATTATATTCTATTATTTTACAACTGTGAGGCCTAATTTTCATTCCTTTCTGCTACTTATACATTAATGAGATTTCTATTAGTCCTGTTGAAATCTTTAGCTGCCACATTCCAGTTGTACAGATGGAAACGTCATATGCTTTCCAAGTCTCCTCTCAACTGAGGAAGTTGATCTACAGAAACCAAAATGGTAGATTCCAGTGCATCATAACTGCACATAAAAGGGAATAGATTAAAGGTTGTATTTTTGAAATTCTATAAACATTTACAGCATTTACCGTAAGTCCAACGTGAGCCCCGCAACTGCTGCGGGCTTGAAAATCCTCTGCGTTACGGGGCTATAAAATTAGAAGGGGCTGCGAGCTATGGGCTTGAGACGCGAAACCGTAAACCATCTGTTGGCAGGCAGCTTTGCGGGCTAGAGTGTAATCAATTAAGCAAGCCCGTAGTTACGGGTTTAGATGAAGCCAATGGAAACAGAGATCGTCAGCATTGCGTCACAAGAAAATGGAGGATTGATTTCAAAGTCTTACAGGGTTCAATTACGATCTACGAGAGAACCCACATTCCAGTCACAATGTAATATTAATAAAGCTGCAAATATGATATTCTATCACATGCAAGTTCCAGTATATGTATTAACACATTGATTGCCAGCATCGATATAACACAAAATATATACAAAAAATGAAGTATTTTTCAGGGGGCGATTTGCGGGCTTGAGAATGTTGTACTATTAATTCTAAGACTTAACATCACTTTCACCGTTAATAAAAGTACAGTAGTGTGTTTTTATTTGCTTTACAAGTGCTACGTATTTGACTTAACCCTGCTTGCAAGCCCTCTCCAGCACACGTTGGGCTTTAAGCTCCATTTGCGTGATACGGGCTTGCTCGCGTGTGACTTCTTTGCAATTTAATAGCTATATTGAACAAGTAGCGGTTACGGGCTTGACAGATCAAATGATTTACGTGCGCAAAGTTGAACATTGCTCAACACGTAGACTTTTCTCGGCCTTGCTGTGTTTTAACCCGCAAGTTGTCTATGGGCTGCATTACGAGTATAAGTTAATAGCAAACTTCTCTAATATCTATTTTACGGGCTACCTTGTAAAACTTAGCCCCAATTTAATGAAACTGTTAGCCACTTATCAAGTGTTGGTTGTAAAAATATGTTCTGATTTTCCCAAGGAGGAGATTATTTAAGGTGTTGACCCATCCGGTCCTCCTGTGGAGACTCCAATGAGCAGGAAGGGCTTTAGATTGATGGTAATCTGGAGTAATGTTTAGAAAAAGCAGAATAAAACATATTAAATCCCCCATATAGAATGATAAAAATATATAATACCAAAGTGAGAAAAAAAATAGAACACAACAAATGTGGAAAAACAGAATAACTAACACAAAACTTTTTTTCCCCAAAACCTGTTTTTCTCATATTCAGCAGCCTCTGGAATTTTTGCTGCGTGTTGTTTGTTTTGTTGTTGCTGATTTGTATTTTGTTAAAAAATGTTGTTATTATGTGTCTGTTATGGTATGTGATTGAGTTTTTATTTGTTTTACATATTTTATATTGTTGTTAGGACACATTTGTTATATTGCTTTTGTCTTGGAAAAGGCAATTGTATCTCAAAAATTTTTTTTGGGATAAATGGAATACAGATAATGAAGGGAGAAGAGCAGAACAATACATGCTTGTATTGTACATGCTTGTTTAGTAAATAAAAAATATCTTGATAAGCTAAAAAGCTACTTAAATAATATCCTTGAAGAAGCCCTATATGGATGAAACACGTAAGGTTTTAAACCCTCTCTATGGGCTATTTCATTGGACCTATTATACAACTGAGCTTTTCGTATTAATTTTTTGAAGTAGCTTTTTACCTTGCATAAAATAAAGATTGTTTTTATTTTTGTATTTACTACACCAGCAGGTCTTGTTTTGTTCTCCTCCTTTCCTATTGTTTTCCAGTTCTTATCTCTACTACAGAGGATTAGAGGAAATGACTGGGACTGACATATTGCTGTACCAGATAAAAATATATTGGAAAATAAGGTCTTTCATTAACTGACTGTGTTTTGTAGATACGTTCACAATCTCATTTGCACACGTTGTTCAGTTGTGTCCGACTAAGGGATACTGGAATTGCAGTAAATATCGGCTCATAGATTGAGAACTAGCTAAAAGACAGGATGCAAAGGGCCATTGTAAATGGAACATACTCAGATTGGACTAATGTGGCAAGTGGGGTTCCTCGGGGTTCAGTATCAGTTCCTCTCCTATTTATTAATGGTATAGCTCACAGCTTCATTGAAGTACACATTTGCACATAGCACTTTGTTTTCATATTCTCAGAAAGCCCTGTAAGTTTTGCACTTGTTTAAAAAAAAAAGTTTCTTTGTTAATTGTACTATCAATATAAACAGAATGTTTATCCTATAAAAAGTTAAAAAAAACACTGTATTTTGCAATTATACAGTGGGTGCTACACCTCTTTAGACTTGCAGCAGCTGATAGACAGAGTATTCCATAATATTGAAAATTTTGTTAGAATTGATTCAATCATTTCATTTTGAGGACATCCTGCACTACATATACCCACAATACCTAATATGGGTGCCTTTTTGTAATGGCCAATGTATTGGATATGGAGAGCTACAACTGGGTTATGACAGGGTACAGGGAGATGGGAGGAAGAGGAGCTTGGAATGCTGAGTTATTTCTGCCCATCTGAGATTGTTATTTTTTTCAAACATAGTAAACTCTTACAAACAGAATTAAAATGTTTGCTAAAGAATGTCTCAATAATATGGAATGTGACAATGATGAAAAGTGCAAGACCGTAATGTGCAAAGCCAAACAAAGTCAAGCTTGGTTGACTGCAGAAAGTCCTAAGATTATGGCAGATCAGACCTTATGACTGTTTCCATTATCATAGGTGTTGGAGGAGTGAGAGATGGGCAGTATGGATATTTCCACACTGGCAGTTTTGATATTTTGACGAACGTAATTGTTTATAGAACACCCTGTAGTGTTTCCTAGATAACCATGACCACGGATGGCTGTTAAGTTATAGGAGATATTGCACTTGGGAAAACAAGGAAGAGCACGTTTGAGAATCTGATCAAAATATGTAATGGAAACTTACAGTGGTTATTCGGTAAACATAATTGCTGTGTGATACAAAGCGCCTACATGGAACTGGGAATATTCACATACTATCTGTTCTGTAACATAAAGGGGCAACTGTAATGCCCTTGCAAGAGGAACTGATCATTTTAATTATGTATTTATCATTAATTCAATTCCTAGTTACTTAAATGTATTAAAAGACAACATAATAAGATTCTAGCTGAGTGTTTATCTCCTCCCTGATAAGGTTATTAAGGGAAGGGTTGGTTGGTTGGTTGGCTGAGAAACAGGTCTAAAGAGTGTTAAGAACAATTAGATATGCTAAAAGAATAAACAGTAATTTATAGGCTGCCCCCACAACATTAGTTTGTTTCCAAGGGAAACTTATTTAACACAACAAGTCTCCATTTGTACAATTTGTGGCAGAAAATGTAGCAGCTGCCTGCTAGACAAAGTCACTTCCTCACCATTGATATTAGAAAGGGAATATACCAGCAGTAGCTCAGTCTGATTTGAAAGTAAGTTTAATGTTGACATCAATACAGGTATACCCCACTTAACTATACCCCGCTGTGCACTTATTTGCTATAAAGCATTTTTTTTTTCATTCCCTGCTGAATGCTAAACCCCACTACAGATCTGTTTTTTGACCGCCATTCCCTGCTAAACGTTCTGCTTTGCTATAATGCTTTTTTTCATTGGGGGACCCTGTTTAACACTCTTAACAGCACCACAGCTTTAAGAGAAGCAAGAGATAGAGAAAACAGAAAGAGAGACAGAGAGAAAGAAAGGACTGAGAAACCATAAAAGAGAGACACACACAGAAGGCCCCCAAATCCTACCTAGAAGATCCAGTGGCAAGGTACAGAATATTTTCTTTGTTCCCTGGTTTCTAATAAAGTGATTGTTAATTATTAATTGTTAATTGTCAAATAAAATCTACCTTAATTGTATTTGTTTTGTAAGGGAGAGAACATTGCAGCTGGAAAGAGCGATTGCCACCAGGAACCCCCAAATCCTGCCGACAACATCCACTGGCAAGGTACAGAATATTATCATTATATTTTTTTGTACTGTTTTACAGATGCCTGAGCACAAAGAAGATCAACCTAAGCTGAATGCAAGAGCATACCATTTTTATGTGAAAAGTCAGCTGCTGGACCGCCTGAAGAGAGGGGAGTGGCAAGTTGATATTGGGGCGGATCTGAAATTGTCAACCTCCACCATTCTCAAAATTAAGGATAATATAAAATCTTCAGCAACCACCAGCACTGCATCTTCTGCAAAGAAGATCACCCGCTCCAGATGCTACTCCCTTGCGGAGATGGAGAAGAGGCTGTCTATTTAAATAGACAAACTGGGGCTTAACATGCCTCTTAGCCAGGCCATAATAATAAAAAAGGTGAGAAGAATTTTCAGACATATCCAGATCCAAACTGCAGATGTGACAGAGAGCTTTGCAGCCAGTAGAGGTTGGAACAACCTCAACAACATCAAGATAACCGGAGAAGTGGCAAGCACTGACACAGAAATTGCTTCAGGCTTCCAACCACTTTGAAGGGCGTAGTGGAAAGAGGCAACCATCCACCAGAACTGGCATTTAAAATGGATGGAACTGGCCTCTTCTGGAAGTGGATGCCAAGCTGCACTTTTATATCACGGGAGCAGAGGAGAGCACCAGGCTTTAAAACAGTCAAAGACAGGCTAACCCTTCTCCTTAGTGAGAACGACAGTGGTAAACTTCAAAATTAAGCCATTGCTGGTCTACCACTCCAAGACACCAAGGGCATTGCTAAATTCAGTTTGCCAGTGATTTGGCAATTTAATATGAAGGCCTGTATCACCATGGACATATTCAAGGAGTGGCTCAGCAAACATTTCTGCCCTTCTGTGCAGCACTATCATAGGTGCAATGGACTGGAGGTGAAAGCACTCTTGATACTGGACAATGCTCCAAGCCACCCTACCAACTTGCCTGAGCTCCCCTACTTCATCGCGGTTGAAGTAGTGTTCCTGCTGTCCAACACTACTTTGCTCATCCAGGCTATGGACCAGGGGGTCATTGCAACCTTCAAGGCCTACTATCTTTTGCTGCACATTCCTCCACCTGATTGGCCAGGCGGACAGCCAGGACAGACAATCAATGATGGACTTCTGGAAGAAGTACAGCATCATGCAGGCTACTAGAGACATTGATTTGTCTTGGAAGGAGGAAACACAGCAATGTGTAAAAGCTGTGTGAAAGACAATCTGGCCAGAGATGTGTGGAGATGTGCAAGCAGAAAAGCCCATCATAGCCCATCATAGAGATAGTGAACCTTATGATCACGGCTTGACTGGGAGAGGCGGACGCCCAGAAGATAGAGGATTTGGTCCAGGCTTCAGGTGAGAGCCTGACCTATGAGGACCTGGAACAACTGCAAGGAGCAGAAATGCAAATGCATTGTTTGTGACCAAGTAAGCCAAGCTCAAGGATGAGCCTGAAGTGCCAATTAAAGTGGACTGTTTGTTTTTTCTTTTTTCCTGGTCTTGTGTTTGCAGATCATGCAGAGTTCATATAGAGTGAAACTGTTTAAAAATTATATTTGGTTTGTCTTTTTTGTTTATGCTTATCCCTATCTTCCCTATGTTAAAATGACCACGTTTAGCACTGTTTCACTTAACACTCCGAGTGCCTTGAACCTATCTACAGCGCTAAGGGAGGTATTCCTGTATTGCTCATGTTGTTAGGGCATTACAGAGGCCCTTTAATACAGAATAAAAAAAGGATAGAGCTATGATCAGATTATTTATATATATATATATATATATATATATATATATATATATATATATATATATGTGTGTGTGTGTGTGTGTGGGTGTATGAGAAGTGTATCTATTCTGTAGTATATACGTGTATATTTGAGTACTGTGTACATATTAAGAATATATCTATCAATTTTGGATATTGCTACTCTCAACATTAGTGAATTGTGGTAACACAAGCAGTTCAGTAAAGTATTAAATAATGTGTGCCCCCTCTTTGTTCAGCTGTTAGGTGTTATATACAGCTCTTCATCTCTCATCATATTTGAATGACAATAATAATGATTCTTAGATGTAGTATTGTTTTGCTGGCAATTACTCAAATGGAGATTATCAATGAGAAAGCTTTGTAAGACTATCCCTCAAAGTGCCAAGAGAAAAGTCAAAAACACATCTATGATTGGAGGGAGGCAGATGCAAATGATATAGGTCACAGTTTTGGTTGGCAGCAGAAGTAGTAGAAAAAGTTTAGTTAAAGGTATATGCTACACTACCTTCACCAAATAACGGGTTAACGCAGGAATAGATCCAAAAGAGGTTGGAAAACATATATGTTAATAAAGCCCTGGGTGGATGGAATGCATCCAAGGGTACTGAGGGAACTGGTTTCTGTAATAGCCAAACCATTATATTTAATTTGTCAAGATTCACTCAACGCAGGGGGTCTCTATCCAGGGTCAGTAAAGGGAGCTTTTTGTGCCAAGAGGTTTTCAACTGACAAGAGGACACCCCTTGAGGTTAGAAGTAAAAAGATTCCACCTTAAAGAAAGAAGAGGGTTCTTCACACTAAGGGTGGTTAATCTGTGGACAGTGGTGACAGCAGATTCGATAGATAACTTTAAAAGAGGACTGGATTTATTTCTAATTAAGAAGGGAATTCAGGGTTATCCTGGATAATTAGAGAGAGTGTATTGATCCAGGGAGAAATCCAATCGCCAGTATCTGGGGTTAGGAATTTTTTTTTTCCCCCTTTGAGACGAATGGCTAAGTTTCACTTGTTTTTTTTAACTGTTTGCCTTCCTCTGGATTAGTTAATAATTAAATAAATAAATAGTTGATTAATAATTAACAATAAACAATGAATTAATTAAATACTGTATATACTCGAGTATAAGCCAAGTTTTTCAGCCCTTTTTTTAAGGCTAAAAAGGGCCACCTCGGCTTATACTCTAGTCACTCTCCCCCCCGTGTCTCTCTACCCCCCCCCCTTGTCTCTCTCCCCCCCCGTGTCTCTCCAACCCCCCTTGTGTCTCTCTGACCCCCGTGTCTCTCTAACCCCCTGTGTCTCTTTCCCTCCCCTCTCCTCATCCTCAACCCCCCTCATTCTAACCCCCCCCTCATACTACCCCTCTAAATACCCCCCCTTCTCATCTCCCCTCACTTACCTGCTCCGGACTCCCCTCCTTCCGGGTCTTGATGTTGCTGGCGCGCATGTGACGTCACTGGCACCCGGTATATGCTAATGACGTGGCACGCATGTGATGTCACATGCGTGCCACATCAAGACCCGGAAAGAGCGGAGGCAGGAGCAGGTAAGTGAGGGGGGGGGGGGTATTTAAAAGGGTAGTATGAGAGGGGGGGTTTAGAATGAGGGGGGGTTTAGAATGAGGGGGGTTGAGGATGAGGAGGGAGGTTGAGGATGGGGGGGTTGAGGTTGAGAATGGGGTTGAGGATGGGGGGGTTGAGGTTGAGGAGGGGTGCTGAGGATGAGAAGGGGGGCTGAGGATGAGGAGGGGGCCTAAGGATGAGGAGGGAGGTTGAGGATGAGGGGGGGTAGAGGAGGGAGGTTGAGGATGAGGAGGGGGGTTGAGGATGGGGGGGTTGAGGTTGAGGAGGGAGGTTGAGGATCGGGGGCTGGGGATGAGGAGGGGGCCTGAGGATGAGGAGGGGTCCTGAGGATGAGGAGGGAGCTTGAGGATGAGGAGGGGGGTTGAGGATGGGGGTTGAGGTTGAGGAGGGAGGTTGAGGATGGGGGGGTTGAGGTTGAGGAGGGAGGTTGAGGATGGGGGTTGAGGTTGAGAAGGGAGGTTGAGGAGGGGGTTGAGGATGAGGATGAAGGTTGAGGTTGAGGAGGGAGGTTGAGGATGAAGAGGGAGGTTGAGGAGGGGGTTGAGGATGAGGAGGGGGGTTGAGGTTGAGGAGGGAGGTTGAGGAGGTGGTTGAGGATGGGGGGGTTGAGGTTGAGGAGGGAGGTTGAGGAGGGGGTTGAGGATGAGGAGGGGGGTTGAGGTTGATTAGGGAGGTTGAAGAGGGGGTTAAGGATGAGCAGGGGGTCTGAGGATGAGGAGGGGGGCTGTGGATGAGGAGGGAGGTTGAGGATGAGGAGGGAGGTTGAGGTGGGAGGTTGAGGATGAGGAGGGAGGATGAGGAAGGAGGATGAGGAGGGGGGTTGAGGATGGGGGGTTGAGGTTGAGGAGGGAGGTTGATGATAAGGCGGTTGAGGTTGAGGAGGGAGGTTGAGGATGACGATGGATTTTGGGGAGGGAGGTTGAGGAGGGGGTTGAGGATGAGGAGGGGGTTGAGGTTGAGGAGGGGGTTAAGGATGGGGGTGTTGAGGATGGGGGTGTTGAGGATGGGGGGGTTGAGGAGGGGTTGAGGATTAGGAGCAGGGTTTAGGTTGAGGAGGGGGTTGAGGATGAGGAGGGGGGTTGAGGTTGAGGAGGGGGTTGAGGATTAGGATGGGGGGTTGAGGATGAGGAGGGATGATGAGGAGGGAGGTTGAGGAGTGGGGTTGAGGAGGGAGGTTGAGAATGAGGAGGGGGAAGAGACACAGGAAAGGGAGGGGTGGAGAGACACAGGGAAGGGAGAGGGGGGAAGAGACACAGGGAAGGGAGTGGGGAGAGACACAGGGAAGGAAGAGGGGGGAAGAGACAAAGGAAAGGGAGAGGGGAGAAGAGACACAGGAGAGAAGGGGACACAGAAGGCACAAAAGAGACACAGGGGGCAGCACATTTCCCACCCTCGGCTTATACTCGAGTCACTCATTTTACCCAGTATTTTGTGGTAAAATAGGTGCCCGGGCTTATACACGAGTATATACGGTAACTAATCCTCATATTGCAGATCAGAGGAGATCTTAAAAGGTTGAACTTGATGGACTGAAAGTCTTTTTTCAACCTTAATTACTATGCAACTATGTAACTAAGTGAGCTTGGTTTTTAGTGCATCTGATAGAGAAGCATTTACTGTATAGTGTCTTAATAAAATTGTTTGCATGAAAAAAATTCCAAAGTAAATAGTTAAACCAATAGCCTGAGGTTTGCTGAATTTTTTTGCATGTGCAAAAAGTTTTGTCTCAACGTTGACACCCCCTGAAATTCACAGGGAATATTAGCATACGTTATACATTGTATCGTTTTGGCCTGGGGATTGTGCAGACATGCTCAGTTAGCAACTGAAGCCTGCCCTGCTGTGGCAAGTCACATGATTTCAGACACTTTCCTTTCTTTTAGCCAATCAGCAGCTTTTATATTAGGTACATTTTTTTAATGAAGTACCTGATATGCGCAGTGCTATTGCTGGGGGTGACTATAACCCCCAGCACATTTTTTTTTTTTTTTGCAAAAACTTTTTGCATTTTTTCATGCAAACATTTTTTGCTTGGTGGGTTATGATGCATTCTACAGGATGCATTCATAACCCATCTCACTTGTATATACCTTTAAGTGACTCAATCCTGGTTCAAAACCAGAATATCAGCAAGGGAATTGTTGTACCCTAGCAACACAGAATTACAGTGATTTCAGTTTGAATTCAAGGCAAGTCTTTTAACATCACATTTATACAAGTCTATGCTCCAACCATGGATGCCGAAGAGGCTGAATTATTTTAATTCTACAAGGATATTCAGCACCTCATAGATATAACACCAAGAAAAGATATGAGATTGGAATGCTAAAGTAGATAACTAAATGATACCTGGAATAACAGCACATTTTGCCTTGGAATAAAAAATTAAGCCAGTATGAATTCTGTCAAGATAATTATCTGCTCATAGTAAACACCTTCTTCAAACCGCTTCAGAGACAATGGTACACATGGACATCGCCAAATGGATAATAGAAATATCAAATTAACTGTCATCATTTGAAAATCATCAGACCAATCAAATATTAAATAAATAATATCTCCTGTGAGCACGCAGTGGAGGTAAAAATGTACCTAATTTATGTACAGCGCTACGGAATATGTTGGTGCGTTATAAATAAACTATAATAATAATAATTTGGGTCTTGTGTTGACTTGGGAGCAGGCCCTGTTTAACTTACAGAAACACACTACTTGTAGTCTTTTCACAGAATAGGCTATTTTTTTATTTTTATTTTGATGAATGAGAAAATATCAAACCAGGGAGTGACTATTAAAGGACTATCAAATCTAGGAGTGACCATTAAAGCATGCTGCAGAGTAAAGCTTGCAATTATCCTTTTAAAATAATGTCTCATGTACTATCAAAATTTTGTTTGGCATGTAAAAAAAACTATATTAATGTAAGAAAATTGCCAATAAAGTATCACAGAAACAAATTAAACAATATTTGATCAGCCATTTGTCTTACAAGTTATTTGTGAGGAAGAATAAACAAGAACTTATAGTGCACCTGTTGATTGACTTTTTTTAACTGATCATATTCAACTGATACAGGCACAATGTGTAAGGGGGAAAAAAAACAATCTTATTGTGTCTCAATTTAATATAATTTATGCACACCATAGACCACCACCAAAAACTGTTTTTCCTATTTTTTTAAATATGATCTTTTTATTGCCACATAGAAATTTGGTACTTCAGCTGCCCTTTAATGTATTTGATATCACCACATAGGGCTCATTCTGTTTCCATTCTGCAACCTTTTCCAATCAGTACTATCAATTCTATATCATTTGAAATGTTCTAAGCATCTACATATGACTCACTTATAAAACTAAATTCACATTTTTCTGAAAATATAGATTGGGGAAAACATATTTATCTGCTGGAAATGTGCATTCTCACGCCATGGACAAAATCTTAACTAAATTTGGTTGAAATGACCCATTGACATTATCAGGAAATATACACTGAATATGTGCTGAGTTTATCCAGTGTGGCCCAAGATAGTCTCAGGGCGTTTAAACAAAAGATCACATTGTTTATCTGTGGAAACTGCTGTAGCGTGTGTTTAATTTCCTCCATTTGACTGCAGTTTCGCTGGAGCAGAGTGGAATTTTCCAAGCAGACTATGAAAAAAGCCAAAAAACTCTTGGAAGTTGCCAGGAATTATTGATATGTACAAATATAAATAGCCTGCGTTACAGGTAGTGATAGGAGATACGACAGGTCAAATGTTTTCTGCTGTTCATCTTCAATCCAAACTGCTGATTCATAAATTCCTGCAGTTTTCCAGAACTCTTGAATCTGTCAGTTGTGCAGCTGCACCAGCCTGTGTTAGGGAGGGGGTAGGAAGGGCTTTATGTGTCACCACATCCACATCAATGGAAAGAAGACAGTGGTTCACAATGTTCAGTTACACCATGTTGGGGAGTGTAGGTTCTCAACTTATTAATAACCTTTATCAATAAGGCACCAACATTTTAGTCAATATTTACATTAAAGGACCACCACTCAATGAAAATAAAATTAAGTCTGACAAATAAAGATCATACATCTAATTCTTAATTAGAAAAAAAATAATAATTTTGATGCATCGTCAGGACACTGGAGACATTCATGAAATATTGGTTGTGTGTGAGAGAGGGGCATTTATATTTCTGGAGAGCCATCCTTGCAGTGAATTATGCTTCTGGGTCTGTAAGAGGGTGTTGTATCTATTTCAGTCTTATGCAAGTATCTGTATCTGGTCACTCACCCCCACCCTCTTTGATAGCCAAAACACACACACACTCATGATTCAGTTCTGAGGAAGAGTTGTAGCAAGCACAAAATGGATTCCTGAACGCATAAACAAAATTACCAAAATGTTTTATGCCTATGGCTTACACATCTGCTAACATTGTTAGTTTGGTATATACTTGACAAACAAGTGTCTTTTTTTATTGAATTGCAGTGGTCCTTTAAAAACTGTCAGTATAATACACATAACAATACAGTTGAAAAATGTTTATACAGAAGAATAGAGGTCCCTGATCTCGAGAGCTTACATTCTAAAAGATGATTGGGCAAGTGATACAAAAGGACAGGGAAGAATTAATAGCAGTCTAGATGAGGTGGCTGTGAGTCATGATGATGACTGAGCCAGTTGATATCTGTAACTTCTACTGATTGTAAGAGCGAGTGCTATAGATGATTTTTTTTTTTAAAAGATGGGTATTTAAAGAACCCTTAAAGCTCTGAAAGCTGTGGGAGAGTATGACAGAGCAAGGTAAATAAGTCCAATGGGCAGGACAAGCCATGTAAGCAGTAGTGTGGGGAAGTAATTAGTGGGAAGGTAAGGAGCAAGTGATGAGCAAAATTAAGGGGGCAGTTTGGATTATACTTGGAGATGAGAGCAGTACATGTTTAAACATGACCCTGGCAAGATCCATTGGACTTTAGAATAAATAAACACACTGAAACAGCGATTCTTGGGAAAAATAGGGGCCACAGCTTTATTAAAGCAACCAATAACCAATTGACATAATTAACATTGTTAAATCACAGCTCAAATAACATCCCGGAGGAGGAGTCAGTAACCTCACGCCCTGGGTCCGCGCTCAGAGCCTCCCAGTGCTTTCCTAAACACGCCCATGAGGCAGGGCAACGCCCACTTAAGCCTGTGGGCAGGGTGCCTCACCTCCCGCCACAGAGCAGGCGATGGTTGCGTCCAGAGGCTGTGATACCCCCTCTTGCTCTCTCCTTGCCCCATTCTTAAGCTCCAGGATAAACAGCTCTAATCCTATCTCCGTTAGATGGACTTTATCTGGGCGAAAGAAGTCATCGGCGTCTACGCCTTCAAATTCTTGGTGTCTAATGGTAATTAAACCCAAATTCCTTACAAAAGTAGCCATCTGTTTGTTTATCTTTTGCCTTGCTCTATCCACCGAAACCGGATGCCTTGCGTTCCACCATCATTTCGGACCACACTATGAACAAGCCTGGGAACCGTTCTAGCCAACACTTCACATCCCTCTTCATCTCTTTCAACATTTTCCTCATAGGTATTACTCCCAAATCGTTGCCCCCAGCATGTATAATTAAAATGTGTGGGCTACCGTGATGCTGAGCGTTGCTCTCCAACAGGCCATTCACCTGTGTCCATCTCAAGCCGCGGAACCCAAACCATCTTACTTGCAATGCTAGTCTCCAGAAAGCCCAGTTGGACCTTGTCGCCAGTGACTGCGGCTAACCGGTGAGCCCAATACATGTAGGAATGGCCGACGATCCACAGCTGTTTAACTTCTGCAACACATAAAACAAATTCCAATTAGACAACCCTTTCTGGCTGTATGTATGACCTAAAACGATGCGACTCCCATCTCCCAATCCTTTTAACCATATTTTCGGGGAGACCTAGCCTTGCCGCCTCCGTAGCGTCTCCAATCCGAAACGAATGTGTGCCGAAGTCCGCCAGGTCCAAGCCTAACTGCCGTAAGGACTTCTTCAGCATCCTAGCAGTGTGCCTGGCCCCGTTGGCCTTTTTTCCAAATACAACCTCACTCTTGCCTGGGGGCAACACTCCGTTCCAGTTTTGTATATGACCACTTCCCTTCCTTTTCCGGCCTGATCTGTTTTTGACCTCCTCAGCCATACCAACTATCTGTCACCTTCCAGACAGATGTCCTCCGCCAGCAGCCCCACCGAACCGTGCCTGTTTTCAGAGACCAGTTCCCCAATCCTGAAAGCACCAAAGAACGCTAAGGAAAAGGCCGTACGGAAAAGCAGGGATTCGAAGGAGTCCCTGCATAGCACACCCAACGCCTCCCCAGGCGTAGTAACAGAGAGAAAGTGATCGGGCGCCTCCTGTCCGTCCGGTGCTTCCCTTTGAACATGCCTTTTACCACCCGGCAAACCACAAACTCCTTTGTTAGGTCCTTCCGTTCTGCCAACCTGAACATAAATGCTAGGGCCATCAACTGCCGAGCCACTGTTGCCCTGGAAGCACCTGGCTTTCTCTTCTGAACCCTCGCCACCGGCCTCCTCAACCATATCCACATGTTCCTCACCTTCCTGTAGGCCACCCACATCTTTGGCGCTACCGAATGTCTGATGTAACCAGCTACCGTACCACTCCAAGCTCCCAGAGTTCTGAAGGTATGTCCTCTCCTTGATCCTTCACCGCCGGTGCCAGTGTACGGAACCGGTTCCCTGTAACCGAGAAAGGGCATCAACCACCCCTACGTTAAGGCCAGGAATACACTCCGCCCTCACCCAGATATTTGCCCGCAGGCAACAAAGAACCAAGTGCCGTATGACCCGTATCAATGGCCCAGATGCAGCCGTCAAGCTATTGACTACCCGGACCGTTTTCGGGCTGCCTGATTGAAAAAGGACCTGCCGGTTCCTGAAGCCCCTGCCCCACAGATGAACCACCGTGGTGATGGCGAATGTCTCCAGAACCGTAGGATCTTCTGTAAGCCTTCCTTTGACCCATGATTTGAACCATGGTGCTGCGCACCATGAGCCTCTAAAATAGGCTCCCATTCCGACCACACTTGAACCCACATAGAGGTCTAGCTGCCCATTCGTCACCCTGCTCGGCTGGATCAAGGTGCTCCCGTTGAAGTTCCGTAGAAACGCCGTCCACACTCCTGCATCTTCCCTCATGGCCCCGGACACCTTTATAAAATGATGCGGCTGAGATATCCCGGCTGTAGCCAACGACATTCTTCTGCTGAACATAAGGCCCATGGGAACGATCCTGCACTCGAAATTCAGCTTTCCCAAGATGGATTGCAGCCGCCGCAGTGACACTCAACATTGCGCCTCCAGGGCCGACAGTTCTGCAGACAGGTCCAACACCTTCTCCATCAGCAAGCTGCATTCCATCTTGTCCGAATTGATCCGAATCCCCAGGAAAGTCAGATCCGTGGTCGGTCCTTCTGTCTTCTTGTCTGCCAGTGGAACCCCGAAATCTTGACATATCCTTGAGAAAGTCCGCAGTATGAAATCGCCTGTGGCTAACCCCGCCGGTCCCACAAAAAGGAAATCATCGAGGTAATGGGTAAATCCCTTGGCAGCCCGACTCTGTGTGTGCTACCCATTGCAAGAACGTACTGAAGGCTTCGAAATAGGAACAAGAAATAGAACATCCCATGGGGAGACACAGATCCACAAAGTACTGTCCGTCTACGAAGCAACCAAGGAACAGATGACTCTGAGGATGCACCGGGAGCAAACGAAATGCAGATTCGATATCCACCTTCGCCATCTTAGCCTCGACGCCTGCCTGCCTGACCAGGTCCGTGGCCCGATTGAAAGGGGCGTACGACACTGACGAGTACTGTTTGTCAATCCCGTCATTGACCGAACCTCCTGGAAGATAGGATAAATGCTGGATGAGGCAGAATTTTCCTGCTTCCTTCTTCGGCACTACGCCCAGAGGGGAAATTATCAGACCCTGGAAGGGGATGGAGGGAAACGGCCCCGCCATCCTACCCAGTTCTACCTCAGTGCGGATTTTTTCCCGCCGCTACCCCGGGAAACACCTTTACCGACTTCAGGTTTCTTAGACGCGACTCGAGCGGGGCGAAAGAGCATGGAATCTTGAACCCTTCCTGGAAACCCTTGCGACCATACGTCCGGTATGCGTTCCTGATTTCCTCCATATACACGAACAGCCCGGAGCATTGCTCTGGGTGTCTTTCTCCCATGACAAAGGCCATGATGGCAAATGCCTGTAACCAGTTGTCGAACGTTCTTGGCAGGCGCCTGAAAGTGTGCCTCCGATCATCTCCTTCCCTGTAAAACCTCTCTGGATTGTCGTTCATCCGTGACATTGGCAACAAGGAAAATATCTCTATGTACTCCCGTCGTCAGAATTTTTATTTGACGTCCAAGGCTAAATGCACCCCAGATTGTCCTGGGCGCAAACGATGGATGGCCTTGCAGCAGCATCCCGTACGTTTCCTCTGCTCCTGTCCTGTTCCGCTCCTCCGTGTGCGGCGCCACACTCGTCGTGTGTGAAGTGGGGTTGGTAAGCTCCGCGTGACCTAGCGGGAAGGGATGGCTCCGCCCACGCTTTCCCGGCCAAACACCCCACCTATGCCCTAACTTCTGCATCGGAGACGGCAATGTTATGGGTTTCTATAAGGGCTTTCAGGGACGACAAGAATTGAGATTCCCTGGGAGAGGCTCCATGTACTGCCACCACGCTCTCTCCGGTGGGGTGGGGGGATAAGCTCCTGACTCTCAAGGACCATATCTGTGCCCTCCACGCTGCTCCTAGCCCTATTGCTCCGATCAGAGGTAGCACGCTGCTCCGCCAGGCTATCTAGGCTATGAGGCCTGTCCACCTGGCCTAGACTACCGGTCACTGCAGGCTGGGCCTGTGTCTCAGTGGCGTCAGCCTCCCCCCCTAGACGGCCTGAGTCCACTCTGTCCTGGACCCATCTATCCCCATGGCTCAATGCCTGAGTTCTGACCATGGTCAGTAAAGCCTCTAACTCCCCAGGGTCCATATTAAGCTGCCACCCCACTTGTGACAAATGTGACACCCTCACCCAGGAACCTACAAAACAGGGAGTGATGCTATGGGAAATTATAGGGCTAATGATGAGAGCCTGGGGCCCTATTGCCAGAACCCAGCGAAAGGGGGCTCTACTAGTGGGGTGATCAAGGTAACTATAAGGGGTAGACGGTAGGAGGGATCGGGGGTCACTTTATTAATTTAGTGCCCCTTTTCTACTTGCCCTTATGTTTATTGCAGAGAGCGCAGCGTGCAGACCTCAGATCAGCTCAATGGCCGGCGCAGAGTGAGGAGGAAGCCTGCGAAATGGGCTAAAGTCCCTCCTCCTCCTCCCAGCCAATTAGCATCGGCCAGGCTCCGCCGAGTCACGCAGCGCTGCGTCAGACCCGCGTGCCTGGGCTGCCTCAGCGCCGGCCAGTACTTACTGTACCACTTATATCCAATATAAAGTGGTGCAAATACAGGTTACAGGACCAATGTAATATATGAAAACTCGATATATTTGTGAAGATGAAACAAACAACCGTAGTATCTATCATTCTGGCTGAAGGGTTACATTTTGAAATTCTGCAACTTTCATAGTTTTCTGGAGCTTGACAGTTTTTTTCTGCTGAGACCTAATTCTATTGATAAGTGGCTACTGAAAGTGGTAGTGTTTTATAGGAACTAAATAGAGTTCTAACTAATCTATGTCCAATGGCCCTGCCTGGTGAATAATTATGTCAAGAACAGAAAGAGCAAAGCAATATTGAATTCAATAGTTAGCAATTGAAGACTGTTTATTTTTTTATTTGTTTTTATTTTTAAAATTTCTTAAACATTTTACTCATTAAAAACTGAAGTTATTCAAAATGGCAAGCTATAAAAATGCTACTTCATTGGTTAAAAATAATAATAATAATAAATGAATCAGTCCATCAAATGTAACTATATAATTGTATTTCATCTTACATGGAAACATACATGTACATTTTTTTTAACTTTATTAGAAAGATGTCTTCCAAACTTTCTGAAGCTATTTTCTCTCTCAGGGTTATTAGCAAACAGTAAGTTCACTATTTCACCCTAAAAAGACTCTTTAGCCATTGTTTTTTTTTTATAAATATTTTAATTAGGTTCATTCATAAATGTTAATTAAATCTATGTAACTGTTATATAGAACATACATATACTTACTTCTAAGAAGTCAAGAACACAACTTTTTGGTACTACCACCTCTCTTCCTGTTCCCTCTCATGTAGAGTGAAATGTTACATAGCTGTGACCTAAGGCTACGCTCACAGTGTTTTTCTGTCCTAGAACTCCATGTTATCTGCTATATTGTTAACATACAGTGACTCCAATAAGCGGCTGCCAGCCTGTTTTTCATGTGTATGGTGGTGTAGTGTTTATGTTTTTATCTCTGCTTGATTGTTGGGTTTGACCTTTAACCTGTTGTCATCTGTATTGATCTCCTGCCTGTCCCCTGTTTTTTGCTAGTCCTGATTCCCAGCTGATTCCAAGCCTGATCTAAAGCAGTAATGATCCTAGATCATCTACTGGATCTTGAAAGGTTCAGTCTGGACGCCAGTTCAGGTTGGTCTTCACACCCTTAGTGATGAAAGAATTTATTGATTAGCACTATTGGGAAATTCCCTAGGAGATATGGACTGACTATAACACAGTAGTCTTATCCTAATTTTATCACCTTGGAACACCTATGTGATTAGCAGTGTATTATTAAGAATATGAAAAGAGGGAGGAAAGTACAGACACCTTTAAATTCTGATCATTAGTATTTTTCCCCAAAGCAACCAAAATAGTCTATTATGTCTATGGTATTTATAAAGTAAAGACCTACTCCTTATGTAATTTAGATTAAAATATAACTTTTATTGGATATGATATAAAAAAAAAAAATATATATATATATATATATATATATATATATACAAAAAATTGTATGCATAGATTAAAAAAATTACATATAAAATATAAAGTTTGTCTCCCAAACTCACAGATAACCGAAAATAAATAAAGTGAATGTCACAGTGGTAATTAATGCAAAATCCTAGTAATTAATATATATAGGACTTAATAGAAATAGATAGAAGTGCATTCTTTAAATATATATATATTTTTATATTATTATTAGATACTCCTAATATACTTATATCAGATCATTTCACTGTACATATGATAACCAGAATCCATATATAGATAAAGAATGCACTACTATATATTTCTATTAAGTCCTATATCAGTGCTACGGAATATGTTGGCGCGTTATAAATAAACGATAACGATAATAATATATTTATTAATTACTAGGATTTTGCATTGATTATCACTGTGACATTCCCTTTATTTCTTTTCGGTTATCTGTGAGTTTGGGAGACAAACTTTATATTTTATATGTAATTTTTTAAATCTTTGCATACAAATTTTTGTGTGTGTATATATATATATATATATATATATATTTTTTTTTTTTTTATATCATATCCAATAAAAGTTATATTTTAATCTAAATTTTACTTTATAAATACCATAGACATAATAAACTATTTTGGTTGCTTTGGGGAAACATATTAATGATCAGAATTTAAAGGTGTCTGTACTCTCCTCCCTCTTTTCACACCCTTGGTGATATCTACTGATTATAGAATGCATTTTTTAGCTCTTCTTTTATTTTGTTAAACAATATTAATCTATTTATGCTTGTATTTGCACTGTTTTCAGTACTGATATAGCTAGTATAGTTATGCACGATCTCTGAAAGAAAAAAGGCTAGGCATATTTGATGCATAGAATTTTACATTAGTTTGTTTAGTGTTAGTAGCCTCAACGTCTCCAGTTATATATATTTGTCATATTTGTCCAGTCTACGGTTGAGAATGTTGTAGAACAAGTCTCTGTGCAATATAACAGTGGTGTTTCTGGGGGATTTTTCAGTTTGACATAGGTACAGATACTCATTTTCCCAAATGTTTTAATATCTTTTCATAAATATATTTGTAATGTGTCTGTGTAAGTTAAAGTACAATATGTTCACCAGGTACTGAAAGAGTGCATCCAAGGGTACGGAGGGAACTGGCTTCAGTAATAGCAAAACCATTATATAAATTTAGGGTCACTCTCCACAGGATATGTATTTAAGAAGGGAGCAAAAGCAAATCCAGGGGACTATTTATTTTTATTTTTTTTGTTACGCGCCAACATATTTTGTAGCACTATAGACTTGTAAACCTATTTTTTGTAGTGGGGAAGCTTATAGAAGGGTTAATGGGGATAGTATACAGGAATATATCTATGTGAACATGATAATAAATAAGTGTTGACACAGATTTATGAGGGATAGGTCATGTTAAACAAATCTAATTAGTTTCTATGAGGAGTTAAGCAGGAACGTGGTCTAAGATAATTTAGTAGATGTAATCTTTTTGGATCTTGTGAAGGCTTTTGATACAGTGCCATATGGGAGGCCATTGTGCAAACTAATGGATATAGGAATTGCAGTGAATAACGTATATACTCATGGGTTGAGATAGCTAAAAGACTGGAAGAAAGGAAGCAAAGGGGTGTTGTAAATGGAACATTTTGAAACTGGACTAATGTGGTAAATAAGGTTCCTCATGGTCCAGTCTTAGGTTCTGTGCTTTTAACATATTTATTAATGACTTTGGAAAGTACTGTCTCCATTTTTGATGATTACACAAAGTTGTGCAAGGTAATTAAATCAGAAAATGATGTACTTTCCCTCCAAAGTGACTTACATAAATTAGGGCAGCTAAATGGCAGATGAGGCTTAAAGGGATGTGTAAGTGAGCTGAATTATGAATGCATTGGATAGAGGAGAATTAGTAGTGTATGAAAACATGTGTTATATAGAAAAGTTCAGTTTACTTACAAAGTTATTTGCACAAAAGTCAAATCAAACTGTTCACACCCATAGGACACTTACATAAGCGAGGTACACACAGGAAATAGAGCAGGGTACATATTTTGACCTTTCTGGTACAGAGCACAGGAAGTAACTGTTGCAGGTCTTGTACTGAGCATGTCAGAAGCCACTGAGGTGAAGAATGATACAATGTATTAGCCTGATTCTGAATTTTAATGTTATGCTAATTCAGGTGGGATTTTCTAGGGGCGTACACGATCAAATACAAATGGCGAAAAAAACATAGGAAATTTTGCTAACTTCAGAGTAACCTAACTAATGTTTATTTTGGGATATTTTCATGCAAAAAAATGTTTTCATACACTACTAATTCTCCTCTATCAGATGCATTCATAATCCAGCTCACTTACATATCCAGTTAACACAAATAACTGTAAAGTGCTGAATTTGGGAAGGAAAAATAGGCATGCAATTTATAATATTGACTAGCGACTAGACCGTCAAAAATGACAGCATGATGGAGTTTTTTTTTTACATCCCCCCCTCTCTTGCCTGTGTCTCTTCCCCCTCTCCCTCCCCTGTCTCTTTGCCCTCTCTCTCCTTCCCCTGTCTCTCTTTGCCCCCTCTCTCCCTTTGCCCCATCTCTTCCTCCAGTGTCTCTTTTCCCCCTCTCTGCCCCATTTCTTGCCCCTGTGTCTCTTTCCCCCTTCTCCCTCCCCTGTCTTTTCCCTCCCCCTTCCCTGTGTCTCTTCCCTCCCTGTGTCTCTTCCCCCCCTCCCCCGTGTCTCTTTCTCCCCTCTCCATCCTGTGTCTCTTCCTCCCATGTCTCACCCCCCCACTCCTGTCTCTTTCCCCCCTACACCCTCCCATGTGTCTCTTTGGCCCGCTCTCCCTACCCTGTGTCTTATTCCCCCCCTCTCTCACCGCTGTATCTCTTTCTCCCCCTCTATCACCACTGTACCCTCAGTGGCCACCTCTCCAAATGCCCTATGTGTGCTCTCCTCATGGCCTCCTGCCCTGTTGCACTTCGTCCCCCCCTCTCTTCCAGGCTCTCACCTCATACCTGGCCGTATTGCTGGTGCTTTCCCCTGGACTGTGTTCTCTCCTGTCCTCCGAGCGGCGGATAGATCTTGTGCAGGGAGAAGAGTGGGGTATGAACGAGAAGTTCCCGGGCTGCCCCGGCGGCCTCCTCCTTGGCTCCGGACCCGCATAGGCTATTGGCCGGGGAAGGGGGCGGCAAAAACATGGTCATGCGGGTGCTGCTGGAGTCCGGGGAGGGAAGGCTCTCTTGCGGGTAACTCCGTTGTAGCTTTCTGATGCAGGTTCAGGTTGATTGTGTTCGGGTACTGTATCCCTGCCAGCATGGTCTGGCTCTGCCACCAGGTGGTCCAGGCCTGGTTGTTATAGTCGGTCAGATACTCTGTTCCGTTTTGCTGGTGGGGTTTGGTGTTGTCACACAGGTGGCAGGACGTAGTAACCCCAGTGACCCCAGTCTGCACAACGTACTCCTCCTGGGGAGCAACGCTGGGGCCCGTTGGAGCTCTCCTACATACACTTATCCATAGCGGCCTGGAGGGACCCTGTCAGGAGCAGCAGGGACAGGAGCATGGGAGGCCACATCCTGCGGGACATTGGGCTGCTACCGGGGTAGTATGAGGGGACTGCTCCCCACTTTTTAGGCACCTCTTTAGGATTGGAAAGAGGGAGCTGTCTGTTACGGTGAGTGCGTTTGGGGGGTTCTTCCGGTCCCTTCTCCCGGGTGTTGCAGTATCTGGTCCCGGGACGTTGTTCTGGGCAGGGGGGCTGCTGTGAGTTCTGCTGCTCTCCCGTAAGGGGCTGGATAGAGGAGCCTGCTGAGGACACGGGGTGAGGGCTCATTGCGAGCCCTGCAATGAGCGATTCGGCGCTCATTGCAGCCTAAGTCCCATGGTCCATGCTCAATGAAGCCCCTAAACTGTGGGCCTCACTGTTTGAGGCCCCCAAAGTGTTATTATAGTTGATGGAACAAATCTAGGGGTATCAGAAATAGAAAGGGATTTATTAGTACTAGTGGACAACCACCTAGGTAACAGTGCTCAATGTCAAGCAGCATTTGCAAAGGAAAGTAAAATATTAGCATGTATTAAGAGGGCTATAGAAGCAAGGGAAGCTTCTAGTACTCCCGCATTTAGAACATGGAGTACAATCTTTGGCACCACTTCATAAAAAGGACATTTTAGATCAGAAAAGGGTGCAGAGAAGGGCAACAACATTAATAAGGGGAATGGAGGGACTAAGCTATGAAGAAAGACTAAACAAATGAAACATATTTTCTTTATAAAAAAAGGCATCTAATATCAGATTTGATTACCTTATAAAAGCACCTCCAGGGTCAATATATTTGTCTTTGTCAGGAGAGCTTTTTGTGCTAAGAGGTTTTCAAATGACAAGATGTCATCCCTTGAAGTTAAAAGAAAAAATATTCCACCTTAAAGAAAGAAAAGGGTTCTTCAAAGTAAGAGTAGTTAGACTGGAACTCTCTTCCAAGGAAGTTGTGAAAGCAGAATCCATTGATAACCTTAAAAAAAGGTTGGTTGGATATATTTTAATTAAAAGAGCATCTAGTGTTATCTTGGATGACTAGAGAAGGAGGAGTATTGATCCAGGAGTAATCTGATTGCCAGGATTTGGGATTAGGAAGGAATTGTTCCCGTTATAAGCTAATTGAAATGTTTTAATGGGTGTTTTTGTTTCCTCTGGATCAATAAACAATGAATCCACATATTACAAGGATCAGATGAGGTCTATAAAGTTTGAAAGTCATGGACTAAAAGTTTTCTTTCAACCTCAATTACTATGGATCAATAAACAATGAATCCACATATTAAAACGATCAGATGAGGTCTAAAAAGTTTGAACGTCATGGACTAAAAGTTTTCTTTCAACCTCAATTACTATGGCCCCTATTTAATTTCAAGCCCGTAATTACATTCAAACTGAACTTTTGGCTGCGGGTTCCAAATTCTTTACATATTTAGATATATTTAATTCACTCAAGCCCGTAATTACAGGCTCACAGCCCCAACACGCAAACCATGAACCCATAAGTAGCATTTCAGGGCATGATCATGATCAATTAAGCAAGCCTGTAAGTTACAGTTTAGACAGAGCCAATTGTAAATGAGACCGTCATCATGACATCAGTAAAGCATGGAGTTTAAACTACAATCAATTAGTGTTGCAATCGGACTTGCGATCCAGAAATGTAGAAATCAATAAATCAATTGTTCTAGTCCATGCGGGTTCCATGATATGTATTAACTCCTTGATTAAAAATATTTGATTTCGCAGTGTTACGAACAGGTGATTAACCCACTTGTGAGTCCTATCTAGTACCTGTATAATTTTTTTATACATTTGCCATTTACGGGTTTGAAGGCAATTGCGGCCTTGTTAAATTGTTGTAATTAAATATGGATTTTGCATTTTAGCTCTGGTAACATGTACAGGCTTAAAACATTAAAGGAGGAGATAGGACAGAGTTACGTTTTTGACAACTGCAGTGCTTTCGAGTCTGTAACTCGCAATTGGAATGAGACTAGCAAAATGTAGCCATTTAAATATCAGTAACATTTACGGGCTGCATTACAGGCTTATGTAATTGTGATTTAGACAATTAAATAGGGGCTTATTTATTTTTATCCTCTTGAAATATGAAGCCATATATTGACATTTGATAGGGTTTTTTTTAGCTTTTCTTACTTCCAGGAAGTATCCTTTGTATTAATGTTGTCAAACCAGTGGGCTCTACTCGCTGTGGGTGTAAATTACTTTGTAATTTCCTTCTGTCTGTGATTGTGATGCCTGTTCCAGTGTGCAGATGTTCTGGGAGTTGTATTCTGTTGCCCAACTAAGACTAGATTGCATATCAAGTATAATTAGTATTTACTGACCTATTAGACACACCATTTATAGGATATACAATAAGACAAATGTTTCCTGTGTCATACTGGCCAACATGTCAACTCCCCATTGCCTTTGAGGTAATCTTGAAACTACCCATATGAGCATTGAGCATGGCGCAGTCTTTGAAGTATGCAAAAGGTACAATTAATGTAAATTAATGTATGTCAAGGCCAAATTATAGAAGATAGATAAGAACCCAGAAGATTTTAAGAGCTATAGGCCAATCTCGTTGATTAATGTGGATATGAAATTATATGTAGCCATATTGGCAAATAGATTAAGTAAATTAATCTCCAAATTAGTTTAAGACGACCAAACTGGATTTGTGAAGGGGAGAACTAAATACATATTGAAAAATAATTTGGAAAGAGGATATATACAAATTAGATACATCTTGTCTGATTGGCATCAGATTTCCTTGTCATTCTCGGGGAGAATTTCAGCTGTTAATATGGTTATTGTTCTGAAATTTACATATATATGGACATTTATCCTGCAAGCAGCTCCTAAGTATATTCTACAAAAATTCCAGGTCTTGCTAAATAAGTTTATATATAATAAAAAGAGAGCTAGAATAAAACTGTTAATTTTAAAAAGAAGTTTAGAAAGGGGAGGTTTACAATTTATCTTGATAATGGATATTCATGAATCTATATTTATGTCTCACCTGTTAGGGTGGAACAGTAAGGGCCTCATTCAAATGTGATTTGGCCAATTGAATAGGGCTCTATATAAGCACATAGCATATTATTTTTAAAGAAGTTTTTAGTAAGTGAACTTCTATAGAAAAGCAAGGTCTTCACTCACTAAAAACTTTGTAAAAAAATATGCTATGTGCTTATATAGAGCCCTATTCAATTGGCCAAATCGCATTTGAATGAGGCACTAAGTCAACTAATTCTAAGTTGGTGGGTATAGAAGATGACATGATCCCAGATATAAATCAGATCCTCTCTCTGTGGTTTCCGAAGTTGAATTTAAAGTTATTAAAATATTTACCAGATGGTATATACTTGATTCTAGATTGTTGGTACTCTAATAGCTTGAAAATACTCATGTTTAACATCATTAGTGTCACCAATAGAGATGATAGGATCTAAAGATGTAGAACATCTAATCCTATATTTAAAAAAAGTAGGTAAGGAAAATATTGTAGATCTTTATCAAATGTATAATACACTTTTTAGATATGCATATATTAAACAAGAAATTATGCTCATTGGGTTACCTAAAGGTGTGCTATCAAGATCTATCAAGTTTTGAACATCTAATTTTAAAATATAGTTTATCATATAAAGTCTCCAAATGTCAGAGTATCTTGAGAGAGATCCAATATGAAGGTAAAACTAACAGAATGATTGGATGTAAAGAAGAACTAGGGACGGAGTGGCCACAAGAAAAGTGGGTGGGTAGGGGGGTTAAGATGACTAAAATGGCATCTCAATGTGTTTCATTTAGAGAATTGTTCTTTAAGTTGGTCCAGAGATGGTACTGGGTACCCATAGAACTAAATAAAATTGATGGTGAGAAGTCAGATTTGTGTTGGAGAGGATGTGGGGTTCTGGGTACCCATGCCCACATTTGGTGGGAATGTGGTTTGGTACAGATATTCTGGAAACAATGTCTGTTACATCTAACAGAAATGCTAAAGGTGATTCTGATTCTGGATCCAAAAGGGGTCCTTTTTCATATTTTGGAACCCAATATTATTTTGTCTAAAAGGTTGTTAATTATCCATTGCCTTCTCTTAGTAAAATGTCTTTTAATTAAAAATTGGAAGCAGGGAGGAATCCCTACGTGGAGTGAAGTTAAACATATAATTTTTTTTTTATAGATTAAAGGGTTTGGGAAAAACTTCACATTTGCAAAGTATGCAGCTAACTAACTAACTAACTAACTAACAAAACTGTGACTTACAAGCGGGCACATATGATAATAATTGTTGACTAGCTAACTATATAGACAATACACAAATGGATATTTATTCTGTGGCAGAAACACTGTTTATTTTGGAAATAGTGCATGAGTACCAGTTGGCTGAAACGAATGTCCGAGAAGTTAATGGTACTTGTTTGGAGCCTGTTGTAGACATCTCCTCTGGTGCAAATAGTACTTTTTGTACACAATATACACTGCGGTTACCTGGCATTAGCCTTGCTCATGCCTCTTAATTATGCCCTTCAAGTGTTACAGTAGCCCTAATAATTTGATGCAAATATTTCAAACTTGGCTCCTCATTCCCTACCTAACAACTCAGATTTATAAGTAAAGGTTTGCGAATAGCCCCCTGAATCAAGCATTCATGTACCAAGTTCAGGAACTTATGGCTCTGTTCCGTTTTTAAGAGGGGTATATAAGCAAGGGAAGCAAATATAATTCTGCCACAGCATAAATCCCTGGTAAGTCTGTTTCTGAAATGTGGAGTACAGTTTACGGCACCAATTATAAAAAGTACATTGTAAAGCTAAAAAATTTAAGAGAAAAGAAACAATATTAATAAGGAGAATGAAGATGAGGCACCAATGAAGTGGTATATATTCAATGGAAATCTTTTCATCCATTAATGTTTTATTGGACAGTAATTCAATTACATCCGTATTGAGACAATCTCGCTGATATAGAGTTAACAAATGTATCTGTCTTACAACATCTTTTAACCTCCCTGGCGGTCTTGTTATTTCAAACAGTATGAACAAAAACAGGTCCCCCTTGTTGCCCCATTCAGCGCCCCCCCAAAAAACAGGCCCCCCCCCTCAGGAGCATCAACCCCTCAAAACCCCCAGGGACACCTTGTGGCACCCCCCCCCCCCCCTGCACTTCATTCAACCCCCCTCCTCTTACTTGTGCACGGCAGTCCCTGTCCCGGATCCCAATGCTCAGAGGTTGGGTATCCTTCCTCTGCTGGAGCTTCATACTGCAGGGTCACGTGACATCACTAGGAATTCCCCTCCCTGCAGTATGAAGCTCCAGCAGAGGAAGGATACCCAACCTGCGAGCAATGGGATCTGGGACAGGGACTGCAAGGCACATGTAAGAGCAGAGGGGGGTGGGGGGGGGATGACGTGCAGGGCGGGTGAATAGTGCCACAAGGGGTCCCTGGGGGTTTTGAGGGGATGCTGCTGAGGGGCCCCTCACAGAGCAAGGGCTCTGGTGTAGATCTGGCCCTGACAGTGTAATCCCGAGCAGAGTTACCGCTTTTAGTATTGAAAACTAATTCCGAGCCACGCTCGGGATTACCACTAAGGCGGTTAATGCCAAGAAGTTTATAATTGACAAGAGAACACCCTTCAATGTTACAGGGAAAAAATCACCTGAAACATAGCAAAGGAGGCTGTGACAAAAAAATTCAATTTATAACATAAAAATTTATATTACATATTATTATCATTTACTTGTAATGCACCAACAAAGAGCCCTATGCTAATCTGGTGCCCTAAATTAGGGAACTGCAGTAAAAAGTAGTGGCGGCTGGTGATTTTCCAAGTTGGTGGGGTGGAAGACAGAGACCTGGTCCCTCCCCTTACACTGACTCCACCCAACAGTATAAACTCCTCCCCTTCACATGTTACCATTATGGACCCTGCCCAGTGACACAGACTCCACCCACAAAAGTGATCCCATAGAGAGAGACAGGGATAGAGGTACAGGAAGGGGGGATAGTGAGTGAGGGGGACATAGAGAGAATGATAGAGAGTTAAAGAGAGGGATAGAGAGAGAGAGAGAGAGAGAGAGAGAGGAATGGATAGAGAGAGAGAGAGAGAGAGAGGAATGGATAGAGAGAGAGGGAGATGGATAGAAGAGACATAGAATCTATCTCTCTAACTTTCTCTCTCTATCGATCTCTCCTTCTACCCTTCTCCTCCTTCCCTCAATTCCCACCCCTCTCTATCCCTCCCCCTTCTCTATCCCTCTGCCTAGGTCAGGTATTTTACGCCTGAGCCAATAATGATACAAGCAGATACTATAATAGCAGCAAATATAGTGAGAAAGAGTAAAACTGCATAAATAAATAATTTGTTAAACGAGAAAATAGATTAATTAAACAAATAGAGACTAAACAACACGTGAGAGGATCATCTTGCACCTACAGAAGGACAGGGTGATAATTCACCAACAACAGACCAAAACAAGAAAGTTGCACCCCAAGTTGGTTCTGCATGACTCATGTACTGTTTTGTTTCTCCCTTCATGTTAAACATTATTGTCTTTAAAAAATACATTTGAATACATCTATGTGTTTTAAAAAAATATTTATTCAGTTTATAGGCTGCCTATACATAATTAATTTTAAGTTGCTAAAAAACATATTTTAGTGATTAATTAACAATATATTTCTAATTCTGCTCCTTCACACACACACATATTACTTGCCCATCAAAAAATGACGCCAATAAAAATTGAAGCCATGGCCATGTTGTTTGCCACAAAATTGAAGGCTTTTGCTCTTCTGAGTACCTTTGGTGCTCATTGCGAGCCTCCGGCTGAGCGCCTTTCGAGTTTCATTGCGAGTCTTTCTCCTTGTGTACTTTTGCTCCTCTGAGCACCTTCGTCACTCCCTGTGAGCCTCTCCCCTTGTGTACTTCAAGTTTCGTGGTTTGCAACGATCATCTTCGACGCTCATCGCAAAGACAGATATATAAGTACAGTGTTAAATATACAATTTTTTTAGTGCAGTGTAAAGTAGAAAATGTTTTCAGGTCTCAGAGCAAAGTGATTTCAATATGTAACTGCTTTGAGAGTCCTATCGCTGTCAGTAATCATAATAAAATGTGTAAAATTTCATTTTTTTTTAGTGCAGTGGAAACTATATTTTTTTATTTTCCATTACTAATTAATAGGATGAAATGAGGAGAAAGTGTCAGCAATGTGCCAATTGTGCAGTATAAATAGGTTGCGTGCGCGTGGCCAAACCGTTTGTTTAGTCGGGTAAAGCGTCATTTTAGAATCGCAATGTTATTAGTTGCAAGTTAGTGTTGTAAAATGTCAGGGATTGTCAATGTGTTACGTTGCTTGCCAGCATTTTCCGTCCTTCCTAATAGTGTATTTTGTACCTCATACGTTCCTGGGTAAAAGTCGTATGTGCCTGGAAGTGTTTTGCGCGTTTAGGGGTCGTGTAGCCTCATTTTCGTTTTTTTCGGCTGTCATTTTTTTCCTGCTTAGGCGATTTTCGAGTGGCTTAAATTTGCGTGCAACCTCACTCTCAGACGTCCTGGCTGTCCCCCCTGTGTTATTTTCTTTTTTGTGTTTTTCAATATGCGCGGTTCGAGCTTTAGGTTTGTATTTTTGTGGGGTCCGTTTTTTTTCCGGGGTCCCGGATTTTTGCAAAGTGTTACAGGCCGTAATTTTGTAACGCGATTGTTTCAAACTGCTACAGTACTCGCACTATGATTTGGATAATTGAGATTTCTGTTGATCTGTAGTCCCGTGGGTCATAGGGATAAGCGCCTATGGCGCTCATCTCCACTATCGCAATAAGCACCTTCGGCGCTCACTGTCTAAGTTGTGCGGGGTCGTAGGGATGAGCGTCTTCGGCACGCATTGCAACTGCGTTAGCAACAACCCCGAATGCTCACAACTATATATGTGACGAGCGTCTTGCCCGTCAAAAAATGACGGTCAATAAAATAGTAAGGCTGGGAATGCTGTTTGGCACACAATGTAAGGTTTTTGGTCGTCTGAGCACCATCTGCGCTCATTGTGAGCCCCGCGCTGAACATCGCAAGGCGCTGATGGCGAGCGTCTTCGCTCGTGTAATTTTGGTGGTGTGAGCACCTTTGGCGCTCATTGCAAGGGCCGCGCTGATCGCCATTGGCCATGTACTTTTGCTCCTCTGAGCACTCTCGGTGCTCACTGTGAGCCCTGTGTTGAACGCCTTTGGCGCTCATTGCGATCCTCTCCTCTGCTCTACCTTTGGTTCTCTGAGCACTCTGTGCGCTGATTGTAAGCCCACGCACTGTGCGCCTTTGTTGTTCATCGCGTTGCTCGCAATGAGCCCCTTCTGTGCTCATTGCGAGGCTTTCCGGCTTGTGTAGTTTTAGTGGTCTGGTCAGTCATTGCAATCTGTTTTGATTTATCTGCAGCATGCAATGTACATTTGCACTGTTGCTCACCTGAGGTGTAAGTGTCAGCAATGGGTGAAGTGTGCAGTGTAAATAGGCTGCGTGCGTGAGGGCAAACCGTTTGTTTAGCTGTGTAATTGGGCATTTTGTAATGGTAATGTTATTAGTTGTAAGTTAGTGTTGTAAAATGGAGGCGATTGTCTATGCGTTACGCAGGTGTAGAGCATTTTTTATTGTCCCTAATAGTGTATTTTATACCTCGCATGTTCCTGTGTAAAAGTATTATGTGCTATGGGGTGTTCTGCGTGTTTAGAGGTCATGTAGCTTCGTTTTCATTTTTTTAGGCCGCCATTTTTTCTCTCGCTTAGCCGATTTTTGTGTGTGGAAACTCTGCAAATTGTGGTTAAATTGTTGTGCAACCCGACTCCCAGACGTCGTGGCTGTCTTCCCGTGCTGTGAGTGGTGATATTTTTTTATTTTTTGTTAATTTTGGTGGTGTTATTGCTGTTTTTGTATGTGCGCGGTTCGGCCGTTAACTTCATATTTTTTTGACCTCGCATTTTTGGTTTTCTAAGTGTCGCGGGTCATATTTTTTTTTTGTAAAGTGCCACTTTCCTTTTTGCAAGTGTTACGGGCCGTAATTTTTCTACGTTTTTTTTTTTCAAACAGCTAAGGGTCTTGCATTGTGAAAGGTGTAATTGAGATTTAGTTCCGTGGGTCGTAGGAATGAGTTCTTATGGCGCTCATCTCCACCAGCGCAGTGAGCACCTTCGGCGCTCCCTGCCTAAGTCATACGGGGTCGTAGGGATGAGCGCCTACCAGTGCAACTGCAGCCCTCGCTTCGCGAAGCAACAACCCGTATTGCTATGTGACTAGCGACTTGCCCGTCAAAAAATTACGGCAATAAGATTGTAAGGCAGGTAATGTTGTTTGGGTGCAAAATTAATTTTGTTGGTGTTTTAAGATCCTTTGGCGCTTCATCTTAAGCAGTCAATACCATGAGCAATTGCTTAGGAATATACCAAAAGGGGAGTTCAGAAGAATTAAAAGAAACTGCAGTGATAAAATATTTCTCAAACAAGCAGAAAACATTAAGAAGAACTTTGTAGAAAAAAATTACCCAGAACAAGAAATAGATAATGCCTTAAAAGAGATAAAGAAAATTGATAGAAAAACTATGCTAGAATATAAAAGCAAAAATAAGGAAAAATTAACAAAAATCATAAACAAATAAAGAAAGCAATAAGAAAAAAATAGCATATACTCATAAAGGATAGCTCTTTAAAAGACATTTTGCCTAAAAGCACAAAAATGATATTCAGGAGATCGGGTAATCTAAAAAACAGGCTAGTTAAAAGCATGAAAAATACAGAACAGACTACAAATAAAAAAGAGAAAAGGAGATTTTTTTAGATGTGGGCTATGTAATGCATGCAAAACCTGTAAAAATAAATTTCCTAAAGACAGTATAGTGGAAAGTACTTCAAATACAAATCAAATTAAGGTGTTAAACAAAATATCATGTAAATCTAGAAATGTGGTCTACATACTAGAATGTAGCTGTAAGAAACAATACATAGGCCGCACCTCTAGACCTCTTCACAAAAGAATTGAAGAACATATCAGAAATATCAAAAAAGCTTTTCCAAATCATTCAGTTTCAAAACACTTTAAAGAAGTACACAAACAAACTCCAGGAGAAATGAAATTTATGGGTGCTTTAGAGATTAAACAAAAGTAAATATTTTTTAGAGGACCATTGGAAATTTTAATTAGTATTTTATTTTAAGATTCAAAAGACGCCGCGATATATACGTGTATTAAAACAATAATATGCGGACAAACCACTCTCATATTCTTAACTGCTGTGAGCGCAATTTGGTGTATGAAGATATAGGACTATTGGGAAATAATTTGAATACCACTATTTTGAACAGGAAGTTATACCACTATTTATATTATTGTGAAAATACAATTAATTAAATAATCATAAAAGTGGATAACTAAAGTGAATATTAAACATCTTAATACCCAGATACCTGTGACATATTTAGGTGTATCAAACTAAGTGATGTGCTTATATATAGATATGCTTATAAATATAGATATAATAATATACTGGATAGATGCTTTTGAAATCACAAAGTGTCTTCGTATTATTAGCATAGTGCTTGTTCTCAAGTGAAGAAGCTGCTGTAAATAAACAGCAGAAAAGACAAACGACGGAAGAGAAAAAACATAAATGAAACCAGTGAACTGTGCCTTAAAATAAAAGGCTAATTGAAGTGCCAGTGTATTGAATACAATTTGATGTAATATAAGTGGTAAAAAATTATCTCTCTATATGTCCTAACCATGGTCCTAAGATTCTAGATGTAGATTAGTTAGTCCTAACTGCACTGATGTGTGCAGTATAGAAAGGTTATATGTTATTCCAAAGACTGCTCACACATCACTCTACATGTACAGAGATAAATATACGCTTGTACATCTTTAGACAGGCATTTTCCTGTATTGAATGCCTTTATTAAGCCCAATTCACTAACAGCCAGACACGACTGAAAGGGGGATATGGACTCACCTGAGCTCTGCAGCTGCTTCTGTCTGGTATAGGCTGGGGTGGGGACAGACAGGTCACAAACTTGGTGGGTGGAGCAGGATAGTCAGAAACATTAAGACCACCAGAGTATTGAGAAAACTGAATCGCAACACGCAGCTCCATCTATCTGCATGCACTGGGAGTTGTTGTTTTTCAATACATTTTATTGAGACTGCCCCCATGTATTCACTTCCGGGGGGACTGAAAGTGAGGGGAGAGGTATTTAGGGGGGTTTAGGTGGAGGAGGGGGGTTGAGGGGGGTTTGGGTTGAGGAGGGGGGTTGGGATTGAGGGGGAGGTTGAGGGGGGTTGAGATTGAGGAGGTGAGTTGGGTTGAGGGGGGTTGGGGACGGGGGTTGAGGAGGGGGGTTGAAAGGGAGGTTGAGGATGGGGGGTTGAGGATGAGGATGGGGGGTTGAGGATGGGGGGGTTGAGGAGGAAGGTTGAGGAGGGGGTTGACGATGGGGGGGGTGAGGAGGGAGGTTGAGGATGAGGAGGGAGGTTGAGGAGGAGGGGTTGAGGAGGGGGTTGAGGAGAGAGGATGAGGATGGAGGGGGTTGAGGAGAGAGGATGAGGATGGAGGGGGTTGAGGATGGGGGGTTGAGGAGGGAGGATGAGGATGGGAGGGTTGAGGAGGGAGGATGAGAATGGGGGGGTTGAGGAGGGAGGATGAGGATGTGGGGCTTGGGGAGGGGGTTGAGGATGGGCGGGTTGAGGAGGGAGGTTGAGGAAGGGGTTGAGGATGGGGGGGTTGAGGAGGAGGGGTTGAGGAGGGGGTTGAGGAGAGAGGATGAGGATGGGGGGTGAGGATGAGGATGGGGTGTTGAGGAGGGGGTTGAGGATAGGGGGTTTGAGGAGGGAGGTTGAGGAGGGGGTTGACGATGGGGGGGTTGAGGAGGGAGGTTGAGGATGAGGAGGGAGGTTGAGGAGGAGGGGTTGAGGAGGGGGGTTGAGAAGAGAGGATGAGGATGGGGGGTTGAGGAGGGGGTTGAGGATGAGTATGGGGGGGTTGAGGAGGGGATTGAGGATGGGGGGGTTGAGGAGGGAGGTTGAGGAAGGGGTTGAGGATGGGGGGGTTGAGGAGGGAGGTTGAGGATAAGGAGGGAGGTTGAGGATGAGGATGAGGGGTTGAGGTTGAGGAGGGGGGTTAAGGAGAGAGGATGAGGATGGAAGGTTGAGGATGGGGGGTTGAGGAGGGAGGATGAGGAGGGAGGTTGAGGAGGGGGTTGAGGATGAGGAGGGAGGTTGAGGAGGGAGGTTGAGGATGAGGAGGGAGGTTGAGGAGGGAGGTTGAGGATGAGGAGGGAGGTTGAGGAGTGGGGTTGAGGAGGGTGATAAGGGAGGGGGGAAGAGACACAGGGAAGGGAGAGGTTGGAAGAGACACAGGGAAGGGAGAGGGGAGAAGAGACACGGAGAGAGAGGGGGACACAGAGGGCACAAGAGGGACACAGGGGGCAGCACATTTCCCACCCTCGGCTTATACTCGAGCCACTCATTTTACCCAGTATTTTGTGGTAAAATGGGTGCCTCGGCTTATACTCGGGTCGGCTTATACTCGAGTATATATGGTAATAGTTAATCCGCATATTGCAGATCCATCGGAGATCTTGAAAGGTTGAACTTGATGGACTGAAGGTCTTTTTTCAACCTTAAATACTATGGCCCTCATTCTATTATCGGCCGTAAATCGTCCGCAAAGCTGCGATTCCTTGTGGGGCTCCCGTTACCTTGCATGTCAAATAGACGGCGCCGCAAGGATATCCCCTTACGGCCGGCCGTATATCTTGCAACCGGCCGTAAACTCAGAAATCTTTAAAAGCAAATAGAAATTCAAGACGGCACTGTAAAGCTCTGTAAATGCCAGGGATCATAATGGGGGACATGAGGATTAATAGCAACCCCCTCTCAAGCTTGCACATCAGCCCAAATCCGAGATTTCATTAACTGTTTATTTTCAAGCCGCAGCGTGGGCGGGTCTGAGGTGCTCTAAGCCCTCAGGACTTTTTCAACGGATATTTGACATAAAATAAAATAAAAATTATTTACGGATTTGAGTGTAGGGGAATGTTGTGCTATGAATGCTAACACCTACAATCACTTTATAGTCTCTGCAGAGTGCAGGATGGCTTTATTATGTGCTTAATTATGTGCTTAATTGTGTGCCTGCTGCAACTTTTTGCTGCAAGTAAGCTGCGGCTCGGTTTTAGCCTTGCAGAGAGGGTTCCCGGAGCAATTGAATAGCAACAGTGATTTGCTTGCGGACGAAACTCTTGCGGCCGTTTAAGATCAAAGGCTTGCCTCCGGCGTGTGCGGCCGCAAGGGATAACAAGGCGCCGGCCACAAGCCTGCCGGAGTCCCCGGCCGGAAGGGAATAGAATAGGCAAATAGCTTGCGGCCGGTCCTTGCGGCCCCGCATCTCCTACAGCCGATAATAGAATGAGGCCCTATGTAACTATGTAACCCCTGCCACAAGTACCCCTGTCGCCACCTAAAATTGTATCCACTTCTGATTGACTGAAATATGATTGACATCTATTTCAGTCAATCAGAACAATCAGACCGCTCCAAAGCATTTTTATAGGTTGTATTTATTTTTTATTTTAATAGTGTTTTTTAAGTAGTATTTTTTATTTTCAATGCAATGTGTTTTTATTTTTGGTAATGTAGGATTTGCGCTGCGGAATATGTTGGCGCGTTATAAATAAAGGATAATAATATTAATAATAATTTCTTATTTTCTGTAATTAGTGGGTTAATTTAATTTAATTAGGGGGCTTAGATGTTCAATTGGGGGGAAGTTATTTAATTAGAGGGTTAGATAGTTAATTGGGGGGTTATTTAATTACTGGGTTATATAGTTCATTAGGTGAGGCTGTTTTTTCTATTACAGGGGTTAGTTGTATAATAAGGGTGGATAGGTAGTTTAGTTTGAGGGGTTAGTTAATTAGGGGGTAGGTAGTTTAATTAGAGGGGTTAGATAGTTAATTGGGGGATAGGTAGTTTAGTTAAAGTTAATTAATTAGAGGGGGTTAATAGATAATTAGAGAGGGGTTAGTTTATTAGAGGGGCTTAATAGCTATTTATAGTGGTTAGTTAATTAGAGGGGGTTAATGGTTATTAGTGGGGGGTTAGTTTATTTAACTAGCGGGGGTTAAATAGATAGATTAATTAGGTAGTGAAATGGTTGAATAGTTAATGGGGTTAATTAGGTAAAGATGAGGTTAATTTTAATTTATTAGTTTATTGGGGGGTGGAATAGTGTAGTGTAGTGCTTAGACTTGGTGACATGAGGATCCTGGTGGACCCTCATGGCACTTATAGTTTTAATGTTAGGGGTTAATTATTGTCCCATAAGGGGTTCATTATTGTCCCTTATGGGACTTACCAGGTTAAATAGTGGCACATGGGGGTCTGTATAGACACTCATCAGTGATAGGGTTAATTTTAGGTGTTGTGGGGTACTTATAGAACCCCACAGAAGGGGTTAAATATAATAGTAAAGGTATATATAAAAGTAAGGACCTGTGGGGAAGGAAACTTGAATTTTTACATGCTGCGGCATCCTGTCTCTTTAAGTGCTCTTTAAGGGCTTTCTTCAGTTTTGGTGAGTTAGGGGAGTGCTCTAGTTTGCGAGTGAGGGGAATCTTTGATTAGCATAGGGTTTAGGTGTCAGAGTTTCACAGAATAACTCGTAATTTATTGTCAGGGCAAAACTCAATGGAGATGTATGCCTTGCTTTTTTGCTGTGTCGTGAAGTTCACTCGGAGTAGTGACCCGTATCAGTTTGCTTGCAACGTTTTAGGGGAGGGGGATTAACATAGCTAGGTAGGGTTTACTCTGTAGTTAGGTCACTTGTAAGTGCTTTTTCAGGGATTAGCATAGGGCTCATATTCTGTAGCACTATAGAGGGGTTAGGTACAAGTCAAAAACAATTTTAACAAATTGCAAAACAATGGAGGGCCAAGCTATTGAGCTTAATATCAAAAGTACACCAGTGCTTTCCAAAAAGCACCTAACAAGATTGAAAACTTGCAAACCTTAAGTCATACATTCTAGAATAAAAAGGGCATACAATGTTATCTCGGTTAATTAGAATAGCTTGATATTGTTCCAGGGAATAATCTGATTGCAGGTTTTATTGATCAGGAAGGAATATTCTCCGTTCCCACAAATGAAACAACTGGCACATTTTTGGTTTACCTCCAACTGGATTAATTCATGCTGACCTCTAACCTCTTTAGTACTATTTGTACGATAATGCCTGGACAAGTAGCATTTGTTGTGTTTAGTGAGAATATTTAATCACATTTCTACTTACCACCAAAATCATCTGTACCCAAACTGAACCGGGAGTCCTAGTATGTACTTACTTAGGCTCCTGGTACCTTGGGGCTGTCCCTGTCATCAAGATTAGGAGAAGAGAATTTCAGTTTACACTTTTTTCAGTTTGACACTTGTTCAAGCAGGCTGTATCATGTCTGCTGAAGAACACTCTAATACTTTAACGAAACTTTATTTACCTTGTTTTTTTCCCCCATTGATTCTGTGGTGGTGGCACAATCATTTTGCTAAGACTTGAGAGCTAGTTATTGGTTTATTTCAAAAGACGTTACTTTATCTTACCTTAAAAGAACACTGTATGTGTTTTTTAAAGGCATATTGCCCGTGTACGCAGTATGTCAAAGAATGAAAATTATGCATATTTTATTAAACACATATATAGTTGTCATAACTGCGGGTTGTCAAAAGTTGTTGCTAACGCTGCGGCGCTCGCAAAGCGTGGGACGCAGTTGCTGGCAAGGAGCTCCGACGGCGCTCCTTGCCAGCAACTGCGGACCTTGCAACATTTACGGACTTACGACACAGAAATACGAGATGCAGGACTTATAAAAAAAAAACATTACTACCTCGCAAAATTACGACTTTAATGGCCGACCTGCGCGAACCTCAAAGCATTCAAAACACAATAAATACACACAACAAACACATAAAAAGCTTACCCACAGCAAGAGGGGGCACCCAGGACCTCTGCAAGTGAAGTAACACCTCCATTTAAGTCAAAAATCACCTAAGCGAGAGAAAAAATGGCCGCCGAAAAAAACAGAAACGAAGCTACAGGACCCTAAACATGCAAAACACCACCAAACACCTACGGATTTTCTGAAAAATCCGGACGAGGTCCAAGAACAAGGACACTAAATCACCAACAGCCGCGTACCACACATTAGGCGCCATTTTACAACACTAACTTACATAATGCGGAAGTACACAGCTACCCTAATGGATTTTCCTTGCGCACGCACACTATTTACACTACACACTGCACACATTGCTGACACTTACACAGCAGCTCCACAGCACTGAAAACACACATTGTATGCAGCAGCAGCATGACAACAGATTGTTAGCTCTTCAGCATAATGCTTCCTTCATTTATTACTTCAAAATAGGTAAAGTATATTCCTTTATTAATGTATTATTTAGTTCATTACCATACACCAAACAGCATTAGCTCACTTACAATTTGATTCCCGTCATTTTTTGACGGGCAATATTCTAGTACTAAATACTTACTTATTTTTAAAACATTTTCTTATTTTTCCATGTGACTTCTAACGGAGTCACATGGAATACAAAGTAACCATTTTAAAAATAAGAATGTATGGGATTCTGTCTGGGGGATTGTCACAAAGCTTTTGGTGCTACAATAAAAGGAATCAGCACATGGGAACATAAAAAAATAATCTATAGATTGCAGTGATATTCACACATATATTTTTTAATTTATAATTAATTTTAGTTTGATTCTTCCACAAATAAACAAGGTATGTAATCAATGAGTGAGACTAAATAATTTTAAAGCAATCAAGCATTGATGAGTTCTGTATATGTAATATCAGTTTCCTTAAAATACTTCTGCCTTGTTGCTATCTGTTCTAGAAACATTACCAGATGTAACAATATGCATGGATGATAAAACACAATCAATTTTCTCTTTAATAACAGTTATTTTTATCATATTGCTGCTTTTCTATAAAACAAATATCTTTACAATTATTGTACATAGTGGTTTAGTCACAATACTTGAGGAACAATGAGTCTAATACTTTTCATATTTTTCCACATTCTTATACGCTGTTAGCCAATGGAAACTATTATGTTTAAAGACAACAACTTCCTTTTATAGCTGAGAAACGTGAAACTAAAGAAAATAATAGCTGCAAGCTTTTTGTTAATTGTCTAGAGTTTTTTTTGTTTTTTTTTACCCGAAAGCCTTTTCAGTTAAAGGATTATCTGGAAATACATTTGTTTGAGTTTGTTGTATGTGCTAAAGGTTAGGAAGTCAATTTTCAGTAAAAAGGGAAGCTAGATACAGAAAAACCTATTACTCCTTTGTTCCTACTGGGTCTTGTAGCTGTAAAAAGGAAATTCCTAAGAAATGTTTTTATTACATTTTGCAAAACCAGCAACTGTATTACGCTTTTTACTTTTTTTGCCTTTTTTGGGACTTGTAGCTTGTTCTAATTAGTCATTATGGATGGATGGGAAGTATAAAAGAGATTATAGTGTTATATTTGTTCAACAAGTCATGGGCATGTACAGACATTGTAAAATTGAGCCAATGTCAAAAGTCAGCCAAATTCCTGGAAAGCTTACTGCTGTTTTCTTAACTTATTTCACACACAATTTTCCCTAATTTCTTTTATCAGATCCTGACATTTCATATGAGAAATACAATTCTTTGGTCCCAGTTTGGACATTATTATTATTATTGTTTGTAAGGCGCCAACATATTCTGTAGCGCTATACATAAGTTGTGATCAAGGCAAAACAATATTAACACATTACAAAGATGGAGGGCCCTGTCTTTGAGCTTAGAATCCAGTGTCCAGAGTGCTTTCCCAAAGCACCGTGCAAGATTGAAAACTTGCATTACATGAAATGAATATGCATTTATTTGCTAAAATGACAGTATATAAAATACTATGACCTAGATTCTATTTCAGGGGCTAAACTATGACACGTCTCAAATGAATGCAGAGTATAACAATGGGATTGCAATGTGGAAGCAGAGAAAAAAACAAGACAGTTACCTCATATTGACATACAGTGAATGCTTTATTATATAACCAAAAAAAAATCATATTTCTGATTTTTTTTAAGCAGTAAAGACAAATATCAGTACTCCTGGGATTTTAACCCTGGACCTTCAGCACCACAGGTTGATGCCTTTACCTACTACATTATTAAATCAGATGCTATACCAGCTGCAAGAATCTAATTACAAATGACTTGTCCACTGCCTCATTCAATTCTCTACATCTGATTCTAATTAATATCAATTATGTACCACACAGTACAGAGCTCATTACTCATTGAGGCAGAGGTAACATACTGAAATAGTGTGATTCTATTGATCACTTGGCACAAAAAGTTACATAGTATTTAAGGTTGAAAAAAGACTTTCAGTCCATCAGTTCAACCTTTTAAGATCTCCTCTGATCTGCAATATGCGGATTAACTATTAATTAATTAGTTGTATAAAAAAACAAAAAACAATTCCCTCCTGATCCCAGACACCAGCGACCAGACTTCTCCCTGGATCAATACTGCCTCTCTAATTATCCATGATAACCCTGAATTCCCTTTTTAATTAGAAATAAATCCAGTCCCCTTTTAAAGTTATCTATCGAATCCGCTGTCACCACCTCCTCTGGTAGAGAATTCCACAGATTAACCACCCTTACTGTGAAGAACCCTTTTCTTTCTTTAAGGTGGAATCTTTTTACTTCTAACCTCAAGGGATGTCCTCTTGTCAGTTGAAAACCTCTTGGCACAAAAAGCTCCCTAGACAAATCTTTATACTGACCCTGGATGTATTTATATAAAGTAATCATATCTCCTCTTAGACGCCTTTTTTCTAGAGAAAATAAGTTTCATTTGGTTAGTCTTTCTTCAGAACTTAGCCCCTCCATTCCCCTTATTAGTTTTGTTGCCCTCCTCTGTACCTTTTCCAGCTCTAAAATGTCCTTTTTATGAAGTGGTGCCCAAAATTATACTCCATATTCCAAATGAGGGCGTACTAGGGATAACTTAAGATTATAAATTGCATGGCTATTTTTCCTTCCCAGATGCATAACTTTACATTTATTCGTATTAAATCTCTTCTTCACTTGGCAAAGCCTTGTATTGACTCTGTAAATATTTATATAAGGCAATCATATCCCCTCTTAGATACCTTTCCCCTTATTAGTTTTGTTGACCATCTCTGTATTTTTTCCAGCTCTAAAATATCTTTTTTATGAAGTGGTGTCCAAAATTGTACTCCATATTCCAAATGAGGGCGTACTAGAGATTTGTACAGTGGCAGAATTATATTTGCTTCCCTGGCTTCTATACCCTTCTTAATACATGATAATATTTTACTTGCCTTTGCGGCTGCTGCTTGGCATTGAGTACCGTTACCTAGGTGGTTGTCCACAAGTACTCCCAAATCAATTTCAGTAACGGATACTTCTAGATTTGCTCCATTAAGATTATATATTGCATATCTATTTTTCCTTTCCCGATGCATAACTTTACATTTATCCGTATTAAATCTTATCTGCCATTTAGTCGCCCATTTCTCTAATTTATGCAAATCGCCCTGGAGGGAAAGTACATCATTATCTGATTTAATTACCTTGCGACAATACTTTCCAATCCTACTTCTAAGTCATTAATAAATATGTTTAAAAGGAGAGGCCCTAATACTGAACTCTGAAGAACCCCACTTGACACGTTAGTCCAATCTTAACATGTTCCATATACAACAACCCTTTGCTTCCTGTCTTTTAGCCAGCTCTCAATCCATGAGCAGATATTTACTGCAATTCCTGTATCCCTTAGTTTGCACAATAGTCTTCCATTTGGCAACGTATCAAAAGCCTTTTCAGAATCCAAAAAGACTGCATACACAGAGTTGCCTTGATCCAAGTTCTTACTAACTGCCTCATAGAAACTAATAAGGTTTGTTTGACATGACCTATCCTTCATAAATCCATGTTGACTCCTACTTATAATCTTGTTTATACAGACATATTCTTGTATACTGTCCCTTATTGACCCACCTAAAAGCTCTTCCACTACAGAAGTGAGGCTTACAGGTCTATAATTTCCTGGATTTGTTCTTGCTCCCTTCTTAAATATAGGTATCACATCTGCTTTTCTCCAGTCATCTGGTAGAGAACCTGTGTTAAATCTTGAAAAATTATATATAATAGTTGGCTATTACAGATCCCAGTTCTCACAGTACCCTTGGATGTATTCCATAAGGATTAGGGGCTTTATTAACATTTACATTTTCCAACTTTTTTTGGTTTTCTCCCTGCGTTAACCAATTTTATGGTTAAGGTAGTGTACCCCCAGTTTGTTGCTCTATCCAAACCACTGGTACCTACCGTGTGTATGCCGAAGAAAAAAAACTATTTAGCACATGTCTTTTCCTGGTCACTAATTATCAGATGGACTGTTTCAAATTGTAATGTTCCTATAGCTTCCTTCCTGGTCTACTTCCCATTATTATATTTAAACAATATGTTAGGGTTAGTCTTACTCTCCTTTGCAACTAAATTTTCATTTTCTATTTTAGCCAGTCTAATAGCCCTTTTAAAAGCCTCATTTCTTTGTACTCACGTAAAGCAGTCTCTGTCCCCTCTATTTTTGTATAACTTAAATGCCCATTTTTTACTCTGCATGTTGATCTTTAAATCACTGTTAAGCCACATGGGATGTGATTTACTTTTATTTCCTCGTGGTATATGGTGATAAATATGTATATTTAGTAATTATTTAAATGTTGTCCATGTTTAATATTTTTACCTTAGTCAGTTCTCTGTCCCAGTCTATACTTTGTATTGCTGCCCTTAGACTGTTAAAATCTGCCCTTTTAAAATTAAGAGTTTTTGTTGGCCCCTTACTTTTTTAATTCAATCTCAAATGAGACTGTGTTGTGATCACTGTTTCCCAAAGGTTGCCCTATTTTAACATTTGACACCATATTAATATTATTTGTGATGACTAAATCCAAGATAGCCTCATATCTAGTAGGTTCTTGTACAACCTGGGCGAGATAATAATCTCTGAGTGTACTCAAGAACCTGCTTCCCTTAGCTGAACTGTTGGTCTCATTCATTCAGTTTATTTCAGACTAGTTTAAATCTCCCATTAATAAAACTTGCCCATGCTTAGCTGCATTTCCAATCTGTAACAATAATTGCAGTTCCTCACGTTCAATTACATTTGGGGGTTTATAGCATACTCCTACTAATATTCTTTTAGAATTTGCCCCTCCGCTATTTGACTCTACCCACAAACATTCAACATTACCGCTAGTTCCACCATAAATATCTTCTCTGACTATAGGCTTAAATTCAGGCTTAACATGCAGACAAACTCCTCCTCCTCTTTAATCTTTGCCTCTATCTTTCCTAAATAGGTTATAACCATCCAAATTAACAGTCCAGTCATGTGATTTACCCCACCATGTTTCAGTAATGTCTATTAAATCCAATTTCTCATTAACTGCTAATAATTCTAACTCTCCCATTGGCATAAGCAAGCATACACTTTATTTTAGAAGTCTGTAGTTCTGAAGTATTACCTCCCCCTCTCCCTCCAATTACCTCCCTATCCCCTTTCCCCTCTCTTACTGTGCTGTGATGAGCTCCTACTGCTCTCTCCCCTGCAGTGCATCTTCTGGCTGTGTCCAACGGCATATGACAGCTCTTAAAAGCCTGACTGTGTACCCCCGCCTGTTCCCTACCCTTTCTTCTACCCGCTTGTTCTGTCATCTCATTCTGACATATCTCCCTCCTCCTATCCACAGATATTACTTACCCCATCCCAGCGTTTGCCATCTGTAAACTCTCGGGGTGTTACTGCTCCGCCCCAGGCCTGGCTGGGGCCCATTAGTTGGGGCGCACTATAGCCCATGGGATAGTGTAAGTAATATCTGAGGATGCCAGGAGGGAGAGATGTCTGACAGAGAGGAGAGAACATGCGGGCAGAAGAAGGGGGAGAGAACAAGTGGGGGTACACAGTCAGGGTTTAAGACCTGGCAGTGACAGAGGGAGAGAGGAGGGAAGCTGGTAGGGGCGAGCTATTGCTCGAGTGCTCTTCTAGCCAATCGCACGCGTTTGTGTGCTGCCCAATTGACGGCGCCCATACGTTGGCGCAACTTCAGCCTACGCGCTGAAGTCATGCTACCAAAGTTAACAATACATGATGAGAATGTTGAATCCAAATGCAAACATAATTTGCAAATTACCATATAACTACAATAAAATTAAGTTGCTTAACTCCACCATTTGAGGAATACTAATTATCAGAGTTATTGAGCCTCTGCAACTGCCATAGAGAATCGCCAAGAACACAATGTGCGAAGAGGTCAAAGCACAGTAAGGAAGCAACAGGAAAATAGAGTGGAATTTTGGAAAGTGGATGTGTTTTCCTGCTGTGGATGGCTCAGCACATAACACATCTGACATTGCCATCAAGTGGCTAAAATAAAAACTACACTTATTGTAGTTTTTGGCAAATTTTATGCTGTGACAAGCAAAAACCTTTTTTTTTTTAACAAAAAAAAGCAGGACAATGAATTTGACATATATTTCAATTACCTAGTAAACAGTTTGAAAATCACTTAACTAAGCTGTGTTGAACACTACCAGCTTTTTTAGAGGAGGAGACCCTGAAGCTGTTGAGTAAGATGTGAGACACAAAAGCCATGGGAGATGCCAAAGAAGAGGAGAGTTTGGAGCAGTTGAGGTTTGCCAACAGTGCTGAAAACAGGAGATATACAAACCGATTGTTAGGGGGTATTAGCTTATAAACGGTCTGTAAACAAGTCATAGATAGTTTGGCAATGCGATTCCTCAGTGGAGTATTAAGAATGGAAGTCAGATTGCAAATTTTAACATTTTGTATAATAGTAATATCATGAATGCCTTATACTTTCTACTCATCTTGCTTGGTCTTTTGCTTCTACCTTTGATAGCATTATCAAATGGAACTCTTCCGTGCATTTTCTAATGTTAGCCACTGACATTTTGGTGGTTATTTTAATGCAGGAGACTTCAATATATATCTGTGCCTGAGAGTTTTGAATTATTATTATTATTATTATCGTTTATTTATAACGCGCCAACATATTCCGTAGCGCTGTACATAAGATATGTTCAAGACAAAGATACATACAAATTAACACATAGTAAAACAAGGAGGGCCCTGTCTTTGAGTTTGGAATCCAGTGTCCATGGTGCTTTCCCTAAAACACCTTGTGGGATTGAAACTCGCAGACTTACATTAAACTATGACTTTAAAAAGAAGTCACAGGTTGATAAAGGCTTAAAATTCATGAGGTAAAATATTTTTTTAAATTTCTGCTGAATTGATAAAAATATATGTGGTTTGCATAGCATCTCAAAAATGTGTTTTGCAAAGACACAACCAAAGGTGCATAACATCCTTGAGAAAGATACTTTCATTTGTCACTGGACATGTCCTATCCTTGGGGCTAGCCACTGTGGGAGAAGATGTAATCGCTCCTGGATGATTCTGGAACCTTTCTTCAGCTCTTTACATGAATCATCTATGTACATGGAAGAACATCATCTGCTGCTATTGACTACCATTCAGTCACTACTATAATGTTCTCTCTCCTTCGGAGAACTAGCTTTAGAATCTGTACTACAAGCCAAGGCTTGCACATGCTTCTTTAACCAGACTTTTGTAACCCTTCGTTGGGCAAAAAGAGTAGAGGTGCTCATATGAGAACAAAAAATACCTTTTTTTTATTGGTCTGGTTACCTACTTAGAGCGCAACCTCTTTTAGCTCACTTGTGCCCTTCACAGGGAGAAATATGCTGAAGTATATCAGTCTGGTCTCACTCAGAAGATTGATCCAGACCATTCTTTGGGCATATAATTATACACCATAATTTTGAAATGCTTTACAGCAAAGCATTGGCTATTCTCAACTTATCTGTTTCTACTTTGCTATAAGGAATCAACTTATTACTTTTACTATTAAGGTACTTTTAATAAAAGTAAAGTATTCTCCTCATTTTCTATATTCACACTTCCTGACCATTCTCAGATTTTAATAGTGGAAGTGGGTTCATCACAGATCGGCATCAGGGGAATGTTACAAATATGGTGTATTTTACAGGAGCCACTACAACTTTGTGCATACTTCTCATGAATGCAGGCTTGTAGATAAGTCTTGAAAACAAAATTTCCAGTCAAAGTTACCTTAATCTTTGTTCAGCCTGCTCAGCATTGTTTTTTAAAAGTTTTAAAATTGTCATCGACTTGTAACAAAACTATTAATTCTGAAGCTCTGTGTCTGCAGGTTTCGGATGCACACGGCAACAGCAATAAATCCTGAAAAGAAGACCTGCCTCAGAGCTTCACTTCTTCTTCCAATTGTCTGTAAGTGTCCCCTCTTTTAGTACTATTGTTCAAATGGCACCGTGATTCCATCTCGCCAGCTACCCAGGAGAAAAGACATCATTGACATTTTATCTAGGACCTTCTGGTGGTCTTGAAAAAAGCCAGACACCTTGTCAATCTTCTGCTGGCTTAAAACAGCATCTACTGATTTGCAGCTGTTCTTGGACACAGATATCGACTGATTTTGTAGTTCATGTTCCCAAAGGGCACAATCGGCTTTGTAGTTGATTGTTTCTGTAGCAGTGATACCCCATACCCATTGGAAATCTACCATTAGTAACTTAACTGGCAAATCTCTTTATACAGAAGGTCTTCAGAACAGTTTTGTCATGTTCACCCATCCAACAAGTAGTGCCACTTCATGGCTCATCTAGCAGGCTTGGCAGAAGGTTCACCTTAGCCTATCATTCCCAAACTAAAGGGTTAGCAGAATGAATGAAGCAATCCATTATATATATTTTGAATCCATATTTGTGAGGGGAAGGGATATGGTATAAATTTCTGTCTTACAAAATTATCAAGAAAAGCTCTGGGTTTCTGCCTTCTCCCATCTCCTCCACTGATAACTAAAAACACATTCTCCCATCATCCAGATCTTAGTACTGTATGTGATTTAACAAAAACAAAATGTATTCTTGTATTCAAGAAGTATCTTGAAAAAGGAAGAGTTTCCTTCCAAACGGCTCACACAGCTGCTAATATTGGGCCCTATTCTATTGGTCAAATCGTAAATGTATACACACTTAAAACTGCTCTCAAAATTGCCATTAGCTATGCGCAAACTGATTACAAGTTATCCGCCCACAATTGCTTCTAGGGCCAGCCAAAGAAGCAAATTCAGGCTTAGAACTCCATTGGTTTTAGCACAGTTAGAACATTGCAAGCAATAACTAGTACTAAATAGGACTTGCAAGAGCATTTTTAAACACTTATTAGAGCTGTAACAGCAATTAAACACACAATACTGTATTTTGAATTTATAGTTACATAGTAATTAAGGTTGAAAAAAGACTTTCAGTCCATCAAGTTCAACCTTTTAAGATCTCCTCTGATCTGCAATATGCGGATTAGTTATTAATTAGTTGTTAATTATTATTTACTGGCGATCGGATTTCTCCCTAGATCAATACTCTCTCTCTAATTATCCAGGATAATTCTGAATCCCCACTGCATATATTTCTAATTAAAGTCTCCTTTTAAAGTTATCTATCAAATATGCTGTCACCACCTCCTCTGGTAGAGAATTCCACAGATTAAGCACATTTACTGTGAAGAATCCTTTTCTTTCTTTAAGGTGTAATATTTTTACTTCTAACCTCAAGGGATGTCCTATTGTCAGTAGAAAACCTCTTGGCACAAAAAGCTCCCTCGACAAATCTTTATACTGACCCTGGACAAATCTTTATACTGACCCTGTAATCATATCTCCTCTTAGACACCTTTTTTCTAGAGAAAATAAGTTTAATTTGGTAAGTCTCATTCCCCTTATTAGTTTTGTTGCCCTCCTCTGTACCTTTTCCAACTCGAAAATGTCCTTTTTATTAAGTAAATTGTACTCCATATTCCAAATGAGGGCGTACTAGAGATTTGTATAGTGGCAGAATTATATTTACTTCCCTTGCTTCTATACCCTTCTTAATACATGATAATATTTGATTTGCCTTTGCAGCTGCTGCTTGGCTTTGAACAGTTACCTAGGTGGTTGTCCACAAGCACTCCCAAATCCCTTTCAATGTCTGATAACCCTACATTTGCTCCATTAAGATTATAAATTGCATGGATATTTTTCATTCCCAGATGCATAACTTTTATTCATATTAAATCTCATCTGCCATTTAGATGCTCATTCCTCAATTCTATGTAAATCCCTTTGGAGGGAAAGCACATCATTATCTGATTTTATTGTACCACTTTCTGAGATGGACAGAAGGAGTGGAAGGACCCAAGTTTGTCCAGTTAGAAGAAGCCTTAAGCCCCAAAATAGTTCTGCAGCAAGCTCTATGGCATAAGAAATCGTCCAACTTTAAGACTCAGAGTTCAGAATAGGGAAACAATGTTGGGCTAGTTGGCTCAAAATTAACTCAAAACTGAAGTTGCTCCCTTTTCCATCTCCATTAACACCATTGGAAGTAATTTACGATATACACCCCGAAATAGATAAGGTAGAGTGGGGGAAATGGGGTATTGATAAAATTAAGGATTTAATCAGAAATGAGGGCTTTATTAAATTTGAGGAACTGAGGAGAGTGAAAGAGGTCCCACTATCAATGTGGCTGCAATTTTTGACCCTTAAGAAGACATTGACAAAATAAGGTTTTGATGTAAGATCAGTCAGGGATTTGACACCTCTCGAAAAATTCTTGTCATTAAGTACTAAGTAATAAGAGTTCAGTGTCGAAATGCTTAAAAATTTTAGACGAGTACAGAAGTGCTGGAAAATCTGTAGCCATGGAAAGCTGGGAAACTGATTTTAGAATTAAGAAAAATCTGGAGGATTGGGGAAAAGCGTTTCAGCTAACAAAAGATAACTTGATTTGTACAACTTACAGAGAAATCCACTTTAAAATTACACAAAAATGGTACATAGTTCCAGAGCTTCTGTCTAAAATAGATCCAAGCAAATATAGTGAGCTGTGTTGGAGAGGGTGCTCGGAAATAGGCACCCAAAGCCACATGTGGTGGAAATGTGCTAAGAACAAAGGGCTTTGGGAAAGGTGTGTCACCAAGTTGGTGGGTATGGGATGCAAGGAAGTTACCTTAAACCCAGAAGCTTTTCTATTACATATTTTTCCAAGGGAATGGTCTAGAGAAACAATAGGGATAGTGGTGCAGGTTCTCATGGTAATTAAATGGTGGATTGTACGGAGATGGAGAAGTGGGGAATTGCCTAAATGGAATGAGATTTGTAGTACTATGGAACGGAATAAACAGTATGAAATTGAATATTTAAGTTTTGATTCCAAGTTAAGTTTATCAGTGGTTAAGAAATGGGCAAGATGGGACGAAGAAATGTTTGCCGGGCCTTTTTGTTAATAGATATATATTTTTTTGTTTTTGTTGCCTTTAGCGATTTTACTTTAATTATATAATAGGTTTCGGGTATTGCCTCCTTCTGCAAATAATGAGAATATTGCCAAGGGATGGGTGGGGGGTATGTAGGTGGGTGACTGTGTATGATTTAGATGTAAGTATTGTTTTACTGTATGTATTTTGTTTTGGTTGTCTGTTTCAGATATTTACTGCAACTCCTGTATCTCTTAGTTTGCACAATAGTCTCCCATGTGGCACTGTATCAAAAGCCTTTGCAAAATCCAAAAAGACTACATCCACTGAGTTGCCCTGATCCAGGGTCCCACTAACCTCCTCGTAGAAACTAATTAGGTTTGACATGACCTATCCCTCATAAATCCATGTTGACTCCTACTTATAATCCAGTTCAAATAGACATATTTGTGTATATTAACCTTATTAACCCTTCTAAAAGCTTCCCCACTACAGAAGTGAGGCTCACTGGTCTATAATTCTGGAAGTTCTGAAAAATCTGTTGCCATGGAAAGCTGGGAAACTGATTTTAGAATTAAGAAAAATCTGGAGGATTGGGGAAAAGCGTTTCAGCTAACAAAAGATAACTTTGATTTGTACAACTTACAGAGAAATCCACTTTAAAATTACACAAAAATGGTACATAGTTCCAGAGCTTCTGTCTAAAATAGATCCAAGCAAATATAGTGAGCTGTGTTGGAGAGGGTGCTCGAAAATAGGCACCCAAAGCCACATGTGGTGGAAATGTGCTAAGATCAAAGGGCTTTGGGAAAGGTGTATCACCAAGTTGGTGGGTATGGGATGCAAGGAAGTTACCTTAAACCCAGAAGCTTTTCAATTACATATTTTTCCAAGGGAATGGTCTAGAGAAACAATAGGGATAGTGGTGCAGGTTCTCATGGTAATTAAATGGTGGATTGTACAGAGATGGAGAAGTGGGGAATTGCCTAAATGGAATGAGATTTGTAGTACTATGGAAAGGAATAAACAGTATGAAATGGAATATTTAAGTTTTGATTCCAAGTTAAGATTATCAGTGGTTAAGAAATGGGCAAGATGGGACTAAGAAATGTTTGCCGGGCCTTTTTGTTAATAGATATATATTTTTTTGTTTTTGTTGCCTTTAGCGATTTTACTTTAATTATATAATAGGTTTCGGGTATTGCCTCCTTCTGCAAATAATGAGAATATTGCCAAGGGGTGGGTGGGGGGTATGTAGGTGGGTGACTGTGTATGATTTAGATGTAAGTATTGTTTTACTGTATGTATTTTGTTTTGGTTGTCTGTTTCAGATATTTACTGCAACTCCTGTATCTCGTAGTTTGCACAATTAGTCTCCCATGTGGCACTGTATCAAAAGCCTTTGCAAAATCCAAAAAGACTACATCCACTGAGTTGCCCTGATCCAGGGTCCTACTAACCTCCTCGTAGAAACTAATTAGGTTTGACATGACCTATCCCTCATAAATCCATGTTGACTCCTACTTATAATCCAGTTCAAATAGACATATTTGTGTATATTAGCCCTTATTAACCCTTCTAAAAGCTTCCCCACTACAGAAGTGAGGCTCACTGGTCTATAATTCCCCGGATTTCCTCTTGCTCCCTTTTTTAAATATAGGTATCACATCTGCTTTTTTCCAGTCATCTGGTAGAGACCCTGTGTTGAGTGAATCTTGAAAAATGAAATACAATGGTTTGGCTATTATAGAACCCAGTTCCCTCAGTACCCGTGGATGTATTCCATCAGGAGACGGGACTTTAATAACATTTATTTTTTCCAACCTCTTTTGGGTTACTTCCTGCGTTAACCAATTATTTGGCAAAGGTAGTGTAGCCCCATTATGTTGCAGTGTCCCAACCATTGGTACCTCCCTTTTGTATACCAAAGAAAATAACATATTTAGCTCATCTGCCTTTTCCTGGTCACTAATTTTCAGATGGCCTGTGTCACATACTTAAAATATATTTTAGGGTTAGCCTGACTCTCTTTTGCAATTAATTTTTCATTTTCTGTTTTAGCCAGTCAAATAGCACTTTTGCCAGCCTTGTTGATTTACTTGTACTCCCGTAAAGCAGTCTCTGTCCCCTCTTGCTTGTATAATTTAAATGCCTGTTTTTTACTCTGTATCTTGATCTTTAAATCATTGCTAAGTCACATTGGATGTGATTTACTCCTTTTTCTTTAATTCCCACTTGGTATATGGTGATAAGTATGTATATTTAGTAAGGGTTTAAATGTTGTCCATTTATGTTCAGTGTTTTTACCTATCAGTTCTCTGTCCCAGTCTGAACTTTGTATTGCTGCCCTTAGACCGTTAAAATCTACCCTTTTAAAATTAAGCGTTTTTGTTGGCCCCTCAACATTTTTTTTTTTTAATTCAATCTTAAATGAGACTGTGTTGTGATCGCTGTTTCCCAAAGGTTGCCCTATTCCAACATTTGATACTATATCAATATTATTTGTGATAACTAAATCCAAGATAGCTTCATTTCTAGTAGACTCTTATATAACCTGGGCCAGATAATGATCTCTGAGTGTACTCAAGAACCTGCTCCCTTAGCTGAACTGCTGGTCTCATTTATCAAGTTTATTACAGGGTAATTAAAATCTCCCATTATTAGAACATGCCCTTGCTTAGCTGCATTTCCAATCTGTAACAATAATTGTATTTCCTCACTTTCAGCTATATTACCCTATCCAGAATTATGTGGGTTAATCTTTCATTGATAAATAAGTAATACATCTTTATAATTACCTCTTGGAAGGTTAGAGACATTGTCTTCCATGTAAATATGCGTTTTGGCAGCTAACGCCATTAATTGGAATAATTTATTATGAGATTTAGATAGACCTGTAATATGAACCCCCAGCAGGCATGAGTCCATCGAGGGTGAAACTACCTTTTGAAAAAGTGTGGAGGCTAATTGGCCCCATGTATTCTGTGTAGATGGGCATGACCACCAGGTGTGAATGTGATCCCCTAAATGTTGGCATGCCCTAAAACATTTATTACTATTTTGCGGCTTAAATTTCTGTAATTTGTCAGGTGTGAAATATACTCTATGTAAGACTTTAATAGACGTCTCCAATAGAGCCTAATTGAGAGAGCCTCTGGAAAGATTAGAACAGGATTCCGTCCATTTGTCCCAGTCCCATTCTACCCCAAGGTCCCTTTCCTATTGTACCAAGAATTTGGGTTTCTGGCCACTGGTAGAGTTGAGTAAGGTATCATACAGTGAGCCCAGAACACCTTTGATACAAGATAGATTTTTGCAAATAAGGCCCTGGGATGTCCAAATTCTCTTGGTCTTACTGACCAAGCCAAAAGTTATTATTAAAAAATCAGTTCCCTTTTTTATCAAGATTTTTGGAGGTCCACCAGAATTTAGAGATATCGTTTGAGTCTGCTAAGATTTGTGGGAACGATGTAACTGACATGAATGGGGACAAACCCGAGCAAAAAGTTAGAGAAATCATGGGGTTTTGATGGGCTTTGAAGGGGCTAGTACTTTGGAGATCCAAAATTAGCTTATCCCAACTATGTAGAGACATTTGCTGGTTTTCCATGAAAACCCAGCATGGCTGGCGTATTGTGGAGTGTGTTCTGGGCAGATGGGCTAGTTGAGAGGCTTTGAGATAAATCCTTGAGTTTGGACACGCAAGTCCACCTCTGTTTTTATGCCTGTACATCACCAGCTTGGAGACACAATACTGTATTTTAAAAGCATGGGAAGACACTAGAATCAATTGCAAAAAAGTCGCGAGCCCACAAATATGAATTAAAAATATTATTTTTAGCTGTTATTTCTGAGTAACATTGATCCCAGCACTCAAGGTGTTCATACATACCATAAAACCCACATGGACTAGAACAAATGCTTAAATGGATTTTATAGCATCCTAGATTAAGAGCCCCATCTGCAGATATTACTTATTGGCTCATTAATTTGTAGCCTTCGCAGACACAATTATGGGTTAGAGTAATTTGGGGGCTTCTAGTAGAATATGGTCTGTTAGTTAGTTGGTACATAGTTCTCAAACTGTCATGATCCTTTAAATGTGTAATGTATCTTATAGTTGTGGTCCAAGAACGCTGTCCGTAACGTTTGCGATGTTGGTCACGCAGTTGCGACCTTGTGAAGGGAGCCAGCGCCACACATGCAAGCCTCGCAGCACTTCCAGCCAGCAGTGCTGTCACTGCATACCTGCTCCCTTTTCCCCCCTTCCCCTCTCCCTCTCCCCCCTTTGTCAGCAAAATCTTTTGTCAGACAGCAGGGTAAAAATTGTATCAATATTACATTCTTTTTAGGAACAATCTCTGCCAATTCTACTTTTATTGGGTCGGTATACAAAATTCCCTCAAGCGCTGCTTCTATACAGCGTCTTTGGAGTGAAGGTGAATGCTGCGGTTTCCATTAAGGATGTATCAGCATTTATTTTTCCATAAAATTATGAAAATAATCCATATTGAAGGTGCAAAGACTGATGCTGAATTGCCAAGCTACTTGGTATCAGAAACTACTTGGATGATTGTTCCACTTCAAATAAGTAGAAGAGCAAGACATTGCACTGGTATTATAGAGCCCTGAAGGAGATGGCCACAATGGGTAATATCCCCGCTAGTTAACAGCTCTATCTTTCTCTATCCTATGGTAGGGTGACCATGGATTCCCCCTATACTGGGTTTGTCATGAAGAGTATGTCCCTGCTACTACATTTATTCGGGGGTTAGATGCACAACCTGAAGTTTGGATATGTATTAATAAGCAGAACCATAAAATCTTGTGAAGAACATTTTTCATATCACTGTACATATTAAAGAATAAACATTTAAATCACATAGAAAAAAATCCTTCAATGCAATTTTGGCAGATATAAGAGGAAGGACGTGTAAACTCTTGTTTCTAAAGTAACGATATATAAAAAAAATAATCATGAAAGTTGGTAAAAGTCACCATTTTTTTTCTGGCGAGACAAAAACAACAATATCAGACAAGTAAAATATGTACATCCTTGTTCTTTGTTATACCCCTGCTTTTAATGTTTTCCATAGACTATCCTTTGCAGATGAAGGTGCACGGTCTCATAGTAATTTACGTTGAAGAAAAAAAAAAAAAAAAAAGAGACTTTAGTCCATCAAGTTCAACCTTTTTAGATCTCCTCTGGCATGCAATATGCAGATTTATTGTTAATTAGAGATACTGATATCTTTGCACAGAAGTCATATGAATGTTAGTTACATAAATATGTTTCCTGTGACTACCCTGGGGTGAGAAGACCAGGTATGTCCCAAGCCATCCTGGTTTCAGCTACAGTAACACCTCTAGATTGCCAGGGTTCTGATAAGCAAGCATAGGTCCCTTCAAAATAGGACCTAGCAGGATACGGTCCTTATGCGTTTTGTAGCCGCACAAAGTCTGAACACAGAGGTTGAATGCTGTGCCAGAGCACCACCTGGTGGTGAAGAAAAAGTTACTGCAGCCAAAAGCAATATTCATTCATCCGATGTGGCACATAAGGAGCACCAACAGAAAAGGCCTTGAGCTATGAGAGGAGTTTGTGAGGGCCGAGTGCCCACGCTGACCATAGCGCCTTCGAGTTGCGCCATGTCGGAGGGGAGAGAATAGTTATTTGCCTGCACTGACTTTTTCACCACCAGGTGGTGCTGTGGCACAGTGTTCAGACTGTGTGAGACTACATAACATAACAGATCCCAGCATCAAGATACAGGAGGAACAATCAGGAACAGAGGTAGGTCCCTTTAAGGTAGGACCCAGGAAAGGTATCAGAATATCCTTAAGTGATTTAGCTTTTCCCAAGAACATTATTACAATAGGATTATGTAGAGGACTATTAATAACCACGCAGTATATTTATAGAAAATAAAACAAAATCAAAACAAGAACCCCCTGCTGGCCAAGAACCAGGTTCAGTAATCATCTAAATCCTCTTTGTTCCCAGCATGCCAAGGTGTCAACAGTAAGAACAATGACAGTTAAACCCTATCTCACCACCCCATTCATAAATAAATGTCCATTGTTCTCTGCATCTGCTAGTCCCTCCTCAACCTCCCCACCCCCCAGTTGTAACATTTACCTCTACACTTCATTGGGTCTTATCCCGTTTAGAGTGCACCTTTGTGGAAGCTCTCTGCCGCCTACTTTAGGAACGCGGCAGTGCTTGCGTTGCCATCTAGTGGCAAAAAATAGGTAGTATACCCCAAACCCCACTTCCTAACCCAAACCCCTTAACGGGAGTAGTAGCTCATATATAGCACTAGATGGTTCTTGGAGCGCAGGCGCGTTCCAAGAGTAGGCGGGAGGCGCACACACATAACAGGATAGAACCCTTCATTGACTTTTCTTTCTATAAATTTACCTTTATACTATATAGCAATTTGTTTCTAGAATACAGTGCAGTTATTGTAAAGCAGTGTGTAAGCACCAAGCTAAGTGCAGAACAGGAAATGCCAGATAGGAGCTCTGTAGGGTTGGTGATCAGAAACACACGAGGATAGTTTTTCAGAAAGAAAAAAAAAATCATGTACCATTTAGAGGAACTTTGAACAGCAGATTGTAACGCTTTATCAGCAGCATTCGAGTAACTCGAAGTTATTCCACCTTGCAGGCACCAAATGTACGATTTCCACCAGTAGAGGCTTACAGCACTATATGTTTTTTCACCTCACTAGAAGAGCCCTCACTGGTAACAAGACATTTTCACCTTGTTGGGGTCTACCTCTCAGGCATTTTACAATTTGAACAGGGGAAACCCTCTCAGGTACTGGAATCAGGTTTCCCATCTCACAGATAATGTGGGTATTGCAGGACCTATCCTGTTATGTGCACGCACAGGAAGAGCACCGACGACGTCCTGATGTAGCCGGTAAATGGTTTCCGGGTTAGGGCCGGTAAGTGGTGAAGGGGGCTAGTGAATTACTCTTAGGGGGTTAGGCTAAGAGGGTTAGGGCCAGTTAGTGGTGTAGGGGTTTAGGGTTAGAATTAGGGGTTAGGGCCGGTAACTGGTGTAGATGGTTAGGGCCGGCAAGGGGTGTAGGGGGTTAGGGCCGGTAAGGGGTGTAGGGGGTTACGGTTAGGGGATTAGGGGAGTACATAAGGAAGCTAGTGCGCCCGGAGGCTTCACGTGCCATGCATGCACATAACCGGATAGATCCGTATTGCACACCTTTTTGGGATTTGTAACAAAAGCATTTTGGTAAAACTCCAGTTTAGGTGCGTAAATATTTTTTTTTTTACGTATATGGACTTTACTTACTGGTATACATTACATATGTATATATTATTTCTGTTTCCTGTCTGTTTTTAATAAAAAAAATATTATTTTACAATACAAACAATGGCTGAAAGACCTCGCGGACCAAAGGAAATTGTGCCGCATAATAGGATACTTCCAGTACAAGCAAGACATCAAATCTGGAACTTTGCCTCTTTGTTGCCCAAACTAAGTGACACAGACGCGTGTGTACGGTGGTTATCTACAGATGGGCTAAACATGTTTGTTACCGTATTAAAGATAATTTCAGAGAACTATACCGCTTGAAATTACGAGTATTACTGTTTAAAATAAACAATTTGACGTTATGCTTCCTGTATGTAATAATAAAAGTTAGGGTTAGTTTTGTTACAATACAGAGCTTTCAATGCTTAAAAATATGTTGAAAGTAACAAAAAATAATTTACGCAGCTAAACTGGAGTTTTACCAACATTTTTCCCTGCAAGTCCTGGAGGCATTTTCTTTAAGAGAGAGCTCCTGTCAGGCAATTAAAGGGACGCTGCCTTTAATTGCCTGACAGGTATGCTTCTCCACGCTGAAGGCTTTTTCACCTCGGTGCAGGTTGCCTCACAAGTGATAGAAGCATGTGCAGTCTCAGTAGAGGCTTTATTCACCTTCATCATATTTAATGAAGACTTTATCTCCTCTGTGGGGGATTTTATAGTTTACTGGAGACTCCTTAGCTGTTAATGGGTGAATTTTTCACCTCACCGAGTAACAAACATGTCCTCCTCAGAGTTATTCCACAAGGAATCTCCTGCTAAATGTTTTCTCTCACCACTTTAGGCTAACTTGCAGGTAATACCAAGTTTCTCCTCACTTAACGTTTTCACCTCATGGTTAGTTGTATTTTAGTTAAGGGGGAATTTCCTAACTTTTAGATAATGGAGACACTTCCCTCCACCATAGAAGCATTCCCATCACACTGAAGGGGCGTTTTCAGATAATGGAGACACTTCTCTCCTCACTAAAACCTTTTTTCACATCACTAGAGGTTTCTCTGTGTAACAGACATATTTCCCCTCACAACAAATTCCCTCAATGACTCTTTTAAACAAAGTCTTCCAAGCTTTTTCCACCTCACTGGTGTCTCCAGCCATGAAAGCTTTCACAAACTTATAGCTTTCAGTTCACTGAAAAAAAAATTAACTTAACTGCTCTATTTAGCACAATAAAATATGATAAGTCTCTCCCTCAGCGTCCATCACCACCACGTTGCATAACGGCGCAATAATAAGCATTCCAATTCCTGCCTCGCAAATCTCGCGGGATTTACACCCAAAGCGCGGGTAAAAACTTCAAAGAGCCCACACTGTGGACGGGGCTTTTACGTAATGCGATCCGAGGTGGGCGTGGCTCCACTGCTAGTCAGTGGGCGAAAGTAGGCAGACGGGAGAGGAGATTGGGCGTGGTTGTGTGGTAAGACAGTAAAAGTGGGCGGGGTTGTGCTGACCGCGTGACTGAGCGCGCGAGATCCGGAGCTGGTTTGGCGCGCAGTCGGTGAGGTGCACAGGATATCGAAGCGCTGGTTCCTGACAGTACCGTTATCAGCTGTAAAGAGGAAAGCCACAAACACCGAGACCATGCCCGTAGGAGAGCGCGACATCGCCCGGGGTAACTTGCTCGTCCGGGGAGGAGAGGAGGAGTTGTGCATGTTGTGACTTGTCTGTGGACTGTTTCATAATGCGGGTGGTGGACAGATTGCTGTGTGTGTCCGTAGTGTGGAATGGCGACAAGTTGCATTGTGGTTTGTCCTTGTTTTATACACACACCTGCTTACACATACTTCAAAATCCTGGGAGCCAGGAAAGCAAGACTTCTAAAACTTTACAGCTGGCTCATACAGTGTTATCTATTAATCTCTTATTTTTATATACTGTATAATCCATACCCTGGCTTGTAAGTTTCAGATAAGTTAATTATCCATCAGTCTCTTTGTCTGGGATAATTGGGAAGATATTATAGTTTGTTTGTAATGTGCAAACCTATTCATAAGCAGTATGCAAAGGTACATTACAAAATAAGAGCGTCCTGTGTTTGTGTTTAGGGCCTAGCTTGCATAGAGCTTTACAAGATTGCAAATTTACACGAGTAATCTAGACCTCTGCAAGAAACAGTAATAACATTATTATTATCGTTTATTTGTAACGCGCCAACATATTCCGCAGCGCTATACATAAGTTAAGTTAAAGGCAATGACAAGTTAAAGATTCACACATTGCAAAGAGTGGAGGGCCCTGTCTGAGCTTGGAATCCGGTGTCCATAGCGCTTTCCCTAAAGCACTGCGCAGGATTGAAACTCGCAGATTTACAATCTAAAGGTTGAAGTTTGTATGTGGTACAGTAGGGAGAGAGTAGTGCTGAGCATGTTGGGGAGGAAGGTTATAGGTTTCTTTAAAGAGGTGCGTTTTTATTGATGTTTTAAAGGATTTAAGGCAGGAGGATAGTCTGGTGAAGCGAGGCAAGGAGTTCCAGAGAATAGGGGCAGCGCGAGAAAAGTCCTGTAGGCGGGAGTGAGAGGAGGTGACGAGTGGTAGAAAGAAGAAGGTCGTTAGCAGAACGAAGAGGGCGTGTGGGGGAGTATTTGGAGATGAAAGCATAGATGTATGGGGGTGCGCTGTTGAGGGCTTTATAAGTTAGGGTCAAGATTTTAAACTTTATTCTGGAGGCTAAGGGAAGCCAGTGAAGTGATTGACAAAGAGGAGCTGTCGACACTGAACGATGTGTACTGAAGATGAGTCTGGCGGAGGCATTTATTATGGATTGAAGTTGGGAGAGTGATGGGCAGGCCAACAAGGAGCGAGTTGCAATAGTCAAGACGAGAACATAAAAAAAAAAAAAACCTAGGGGCTATAGAATTCATCCACCTGGGGTGACATTTGTATGAGATGGGCCCTGTGTCCCACATCCTTCAAGTTTTTTTTAAAGGTGATGCATATTGGAAATACCAGTTGCATGTTACATCAAAAGTAACGATTCTGATTATCTGCACAGATATAAAGTGCTGCAGGTGGATGGATATATATTGCAGTGCACTTATACAAAGGGCAGTGAGTTTAAAGTGGAATAATAAAATATAGTGAATACTGTTAAAGGTTTCTGTCAGGTTTTATAACTGCTCTGATGGGTTGGGCTGCCGTGGGCCTTTTCATTTCATAAGCATCCTATTAACATAAAATTTTGTCACAGCAAGTTGTCAAGTTTTTTTTGCCAATTATATTACTCGTTTGTAAAAGGTGAAATATTTGTGGGTTCTGAAGTGAAACCAGAGCATATATTGCTCTAGTGTAAATCTTTGTGCTGCTTATTGATTGTCCCATACTCTGGAGAGGATGCTTCCTAATGCTTATGTGACTGTATGCACTGAGGGCATGTAATTAGTCTTGCCTATTTGTTTAGCTGTGGTTTGAGTGAACATGCTTTCAACATTGGTTTATACTGTTTTTTCATGGCTGCAGTTTATTAGAGCCAAGTGCATTTCAATATCATAACCCTGCAGGAGTCCTATAAGGTATCTAATAAATCTACTCTGTTGTACTCCTATTAACCCTTTTGGATACCATGGTGGTCTATACTGTCCTCCATGGTATTCCAATTAACCCCTACCTACCATGGCTGTCTAAGTAGACCCATAAAACTTCCACACAAAAAAAAAACTACAAAAAATGGTTATGACGGGCTATCCATGTTGATTGAAAAGGCTCAGGTAATTTTCATTCTTTATTGAAGACCACAATCCTCCCTTCTGGGCCGGAAAAGGGCCCTCCAAAAAAAATGCTGCTCCGGAAGGGTAGTGGAGCAGGGGGTCAGAGGGGTAATCGGTGGCCTGACAAGTCGCTGGCCGTAGACTCTGGGACGCTGGTATTGTCGTGTAGTGCATTGGTATGATATTTGGTGGAGGAGCATTTGATGGACCCACTCAGGACCTTTAGAAAATACCTAGTAGCTCCATCAGATCTTATTAGATGATCAGCTGCCATAGTTTAATTACAGTATAATGTGCAGTTACTGGACAACATGTTTAGCGACTGCTGTGGAGAAGAGCAGCTCTTCAAAGCAAGTGAGGGAAAAGGCTTGGCACACCTCCTTACTCCATTCTTTGTAATTCCCCCTTCTGTGCATTTATTTCCTCCAAGAGTTGATGGAAGTGTTGTATGTTTCAATTTTAAGGCAGAGTAGGGCCACTTGAAGTGACTGACTTGTCTTACGTGTGTGTGTGTGTGTGTATATATATATATATATATATATATATATATATATATATATATATATATATATATATATATATATATATATATATATATATATATATATTATCATATGCACCTTTCTCATCATGTCTTTTTATAGATAGTGGCAATGACACAGTTTGACAAATGTGTATGAATCTTAGGATCCATATTGAGGAGCCAGACTTGTTAAACATATAGTAATCCTTTCACTGGCTCTTAAACAAATGTTAAATACCAGCAGTAAAAACATTTAAAAGCCAAGGGTTCCATCTACTTGAGAAGCCCTGGCTTATGGGGTTGTATGAATGTTTCAAAATCTTTAGGAGGAATACGCAGGTGTACCTACATCTCTGACCTTTTTTTTTTTTTCGTTTTTTTATTGTGTAATCAAATGTGTGCCATGTTTAAATGTATGTTTGTAGGATCACCTGAAGTGGAAATGGATACACCTCAGGATGACATAATTATAACAGCCTCCATGTTTAAAGAGGAGGAGAAGCTTGAAAAGGCTGCTGAGTTGGAGGAGAGGACGATGATGGAGAAGGTATTTTAATTCATTAGCAAGAACACAACTTCTGAGCTGTTAAAATCAACAGTAACATATTAATCTTGAATTAACATTCCTGTAGCAGATAAGAACATATGCTTTATAATTCTGAGAATAGTCTTATGTTGTTTTTATTTTCAAGCGCACACACAGCGGTAAAGAAAGTAAAATAAATTGCCTAGAACATCCCAAACAATCTCTCTTTATCTATTTAGAAAAGGGAATTCTTTAAAACCTTAGTTGTGCGAACCCCATGGCAAGCTGTTGGTTACAATCCCAGTGTAGAAATAGTACCAGCCCACAACATAACTACTACAGATTAGATTTGTATGAAACTAGCGCATCGGGCCACATTTATGATTTCTTAATGGTAAAACTTTGGGAATTGTTCTCATTGGCAAATTAAACTATTACTTTTAATATGCACTATATAAACATTGTATAACTTTGTTATTTTATCCTTTAGGCTCGTATGTCTTGGGAAAGGGATTCTAATGAGATGCGCTTTAAAAGACTTCAGCACTTACTTGAAAAAAGTAACATTTATTCCAAATTCCTTTTGACTAAAATGGAACAACAGCAACTTGAGGTACACACTTTCAAATTGTTTTACTGAGCCAATTCTCCTTGTTAAGTCGTGAATTTTTTTTTATTTTGTAACATAAGCAGACTGACTTTGGGCACCACTTAGAAAATATTCAAGTCCACATTAATATGGTAAATAGAAGCATCTTTGAGCCAATTCTAGCCATTAAAAGGGGCATTTGAAAACCTAATCTAAATACAAATGTGGTTAGTAAAGAAGGGGGAAAATCACAGTTGGCTTTCTATATTAATGTAATTTGTATGACTTTTATGTTTCGTGTGTGTGTATCTAATTGTTTTGTTTTGTGTTTTTTGTTACCCCGTTAGGAAATGAAAAAAAAGGAAAAACTTGAAAAAAAGAAACTTAAAAAACTGCCTGAATCTGAAAAGGTAATATTTTATATTCATGAAACCTTGTATTACCAAAAACTGAACCCCGCACACATTATGTTGGACTGATCAAAGTGCAAGAACATGTGTTTCAAGAAATGGAGTTCACAGTAGGAGATTTTGATCTCAAGATGGTCTGATATGCCTTAGACCATGGGTAGGCAAGTTTTGTTCTTGAAGAGCCACACAAAGGCCAGGAATTGAGGATATCACTGCAGAGTACAGACGAGAACATCTCAATCAGTCATCCTGATTTTCTCATCTGTGCACAGAAAGGAAATCTTAACTTGCCTACAACCTGCCATAATGTAAGAAAGCCCTACTCAAAAGACCATTGCAATGCCCTAGCAAGTGGGTGTGCTAGTTATTTTAATTATTCGTGATCATTATTAAAAGTAATATGATAGCAATATTCGAGGAGATAATTATGTTGGTACACCTTGGTTCTGAAAACGTAGCAACTTGGCCACCTCCCTTCCTTGCTCTTTATAATGGGGTTGGATACCAGCCGCAGCTGGTTCTGAACATTTGAAAGTAAATGAAATATTGCATATTGCGCTTTTTAAAAAAAATTTAAGATGGTTATCAGTGTTAGGGCACTGCGGTGGGTCTTTTAAGCGCTTTGGTTTCTATGTGTAAAAGTTATATAGCTCTTCTAAATGTAGGCTAAAACAACATTTTTTATTTTTTTAAATAAAAGGTAAATTATTCAGACTAGATAGGCTGTTATCTTTTGCCAAATACTATTTTTATGATCCCGGTGCCAAAAAGCAATGATTTAGACATGGATATATTTATAAACTGTAACACAAAATAAATCCTTTTTCTTTTTGGGTAATACTGCTAAATGTATCCGTGTTAATGTGCTTGCTGCATAAGAAATCAAAACTTATGGTACACAGAAGATTATGAAGGAAGCACACCAGGGGTTGACTTTTTTTATTCTATTTATTTATTGTTCTAATAACTGTCTTATCTCTATCTTCTTAGAACCAAAACCAGACTTCATCTGATGATAAAACAGGTAAGTTGCTACTTTAATATTTGGTATGCTCCCGAGGATAATGTTAAATATCAACATGTTTGTTTATTTTATTTCTTCTCTGAACACCTTCTGAGTTCTATTTTTTGCTTTTTTCGAAACTCGATTACTCTCCTAATCTGAGCTCAATTTCTATTTTTCATAAAATAGATTTCTTATGTAAAACATACAAAGTATATGCTGGGAATGGATTTCAGATAATACTGTACATGCATATATTTTAAAAGATTTTCAAAGTATCTGTCCTTTTAACAAAGTACTGCAAATGTATTACTGTACATCTCTTAAATGTTTTTAAACAATATTTTTCATTACTAGCTTCTAAAAAGAAAAGACCAAGAGAAGAAGCCTACAGTATTTCAGATGTTATGTCCAAAGAGGTAAGCAATAATTCTTACATGTTATGAATTGCAGTGTTAAAAGCTAGTGTTTCTTTCTTTTAGCTATGGCTGTAATGTGTAGAAAACAATCCATAAGGGCTGTTGCCTTGTACCAAGTATGATTTTATTCTTCAACTGGTTGCCCATTTTAAGTAACTATTTTGCTTTGTTTAATAGGAAATTATGTCTGTATCTAAGAAAAGCAAGTTGGAGAACCAGGTATGTGTCTATTTGCTGAACCCCATTAAAGCTAAAAAAATAAAGCTCTCATCGTGAAATCCCACATTTAAAATGATAAATATTTGGTCGCCAAATTGTTGTCCTTCTCTTTTGCCATAGTCGCTTTGTCGTTCAAATGACCAATACCAAACTAATGCGTTTAAACATAATTAAATCTTACTTTATAATACCAGTACATTCCACTATTCCCTTCTACAACACCATAATATTCAAAATATTAAATAGCTTTTGGTGTAATGTTTGCTACTATTTAGTTTAACAGGAGGTATTGGGAAGATGTGCAAGTATTGTTTGCATCTCATTAATTTTTTAATGTATTTTTTCATATGTAGAATGTTATCCTCCGTTGTATTGTTACAATTGGTTAATTTCATTTTTTGCCCCCCTACCTTCTGACAAAGGATGAAAACTCTTCTAGTAAACTCACTGCAGAAGACATTGAGAAAAATGGGGATTCTAACAGTGTCATTAAAGACAGGCTATCGCAAACTGTGAGGCACAATGCTAAGCATCTCCTTGATCCGATTCGGAAAGTAAATGGTCAACCAGTGCCTTATCAGCAACCAAAGTATTTTATTGGAGGAGTAATGAGGTGGTACCAGGTGGAAGGCATGGAATGGCTACGGGTATGTTTGCTTCAAACTATAGTCCTAAAATTTGACTGAGTAAATTTTGTAACTGAAATTGTTAGTTGTAACATAACAGGCTGCACCACAGATTTGTTAGACTAGAATCATATTGGGATAGACATTAATGCAATGTTAATAATATTTCCATGGTGTGCAGTCAGATATAAGTTGGGTTGGCATTCTAAGAACATTGAGGGAAATATTACCACAGATTAGTATATTACGTTTGTTTTTTTTTTCAGTAGAGACTGCAGAGGATGTCAATAAGTTTCATGAGTGACTTATTCCATTTTCACCCCTTAATATACAGATGCTTTGGGAGAACGGAATTAATGGCATATTGGCTGATGAAATGGGTCTGGGAAAGACTGTTCAGTGTATTGCAACAATTTCAATGATGGTTGAAAGAGGTGTTCCAGGACCATTCTTTGTTTGTGGCCCGTTATCTACTCTACCTAACTGGGTATCTGAATTTAAACGGTTTTCTCCTGAGGTAAATCCTTTTCTCTTCTCTACAATATAGAACATTGTTACAGTATTAGTACAAAAGCACTGAGCACATCTAATATCAAATGTGTATATATTAGAGAAAAAAAATCAATACCAGAAAATGTTGTAAATTGTTTAAACTAAATTCCTGAACTAGTCTTATGTGGTTTTAAATATTGCTAACATTTCTTTCCATGTAAGTAAATGACATGACAATAAAAAATAATAATAAAGTGTATGTGTATATATAAAGTGTTAGTGAAGTTTTTATATATGCAGCATGTAAACTGCTGCTGTAAATAAAGGCAAATCAATCTATTAAAACATTGCAATCTGAGAATTTTTTTAGAGGTCAATATACAATTACAAAAAGATAAATGTGCTGTAAAAACATTTGAGAAGCTTATATTTATAAAAGGAATAATGTTTGAAATGAAAGATTGTGATTGCTTAGGTATAGTTTCTTATAAGTAACATATACAGTATGTAGGAGTGCAAACCAAATACTGTTGATTCTGACTAATCTTCCATGTTGGATCTTCTAGTGCTTGGAATCTTTTTATATATATATATATATTCTTCTTTATTCATTTTCAGACTATATAATACAAAAAACAAAAACCTTCATACATATTTTTGAAATAAACAAATAATTCCAAACGCATAACTTCCTTGCGCAGAGGCAAGCCGATTCACCCAATCTCTTCCTGCAGAGAGCTAGCCTCAACTCTGATTTTACCCAGACCTCATTCTTAGTCTCACAACCTTATTGGCTCTCACAAATGTTGTTTGTCTACATATGCATCCCATATAAACCAATTGGACATTAGTCCCTTAATTATTTTATCTACACTATTATAATCCGTGAACTCTCTATTTCTTGGATTCTTATCACACACAAAAGCTCTAAAAATGGAAGAGCATATCTTTCACACAAAAGGATTCAAAAGATGTGCAAAGTTTAATTAAACTTTTTAGCTCTGTCCCCCTTTTTGAGTATAAACGTGTGTGTATTTTTTAAAGATCTCAACATTTTAGTAATGTTACTGAAATTCCTTTTTCAGATCCCTGTCCTCTTGTACCATGGAAATCCACAAGAGCGGCGTAGTTTGGCAAGGAAGATCCAAAAACGACAAGGATCTTTACAAATACATCCAGTTGTAATTACTTCGTTTGAAATAGCCATGAGGGATCGTCAGGTTCTACAGGTACTTTTTCTTTTTTATTCCCGCCTCAAGACTGACCACTCAATGTCTTTGTGTATCTTCAATTATTTTTTTTTTTCTTGCAGCATAGCCCATGGAAATACATGATTTTGGATGAGGGACATAGAATAAAAAATATGAACTGCCGCCTTATAAGAGAACTAAAGCAGTACCGATCGGATAACAAGCTGCTGCTCACTGGAACTCCTTTACAGAATAACTTGGCAGAGCTTTGGTCTCTACTTAATTTCTTATTGCCAGATGTTTTTGATGATTTAAGAAGGTATTTATTCTATTGAAATGTTTAATATATATATATATATATATATATTTTTTTTTTTCAATCATTTAGTGTATGGTGAGCATTAGAGTGAGAAGCTCTCCACCGTACAGAAAACTAATACATTAATAAGAAATTTGCATGTCTAAAAGGCGGGGACATGCAAATGAGAATACAATGTTTCTCACTCTTTTAATCCAAAAATAGCACCTTAATACATTGCTCCCTTAAAGCGTATGCCTGCCATATTAAACTGCTTTTAAGCAAAGCACCGGGTTGAATTTTGCACAAATCAAGAATGCATCATATACACTAAATGATTGTTGTGGAATACCCAATCCTACAAAATCTATTGCACAATCCAGAATCGTGCCTCATACGGATAGCCAAAAGCTTGAAACAGGACTGTATATGAGTGATTCTTGGTTTGTGTAAAATCCAACCCGGTTCTTTGCTTAAAAGCTGTTTAATACGGCGGGCATATGCTTTAAGGGAGCAATGTATAAAGTTGCTATTTTTGGTTTAAGAGTGAGGTACAATGTATTCTCATTTGCATGTCCCCACCTTTTTAGACATGCAAATGGGCTTATTAATGTATATATTTTTTTCCTGTAAGGTGGAGGGCTTCTCTCACTCTAGTGCTCACCATACACTAAATGAGAGAGAGAGACGCTATACTCTAGTTTAAGCCGAGGCTGGGAAATGTGCTGCCCTCTGTGTCATCCCATCCCTATGCCCCCCCCCCCCCCCCCCCCCCCGACTGCGTCAGGACCCGCCATATGCTAATGACGTGATGCACATGTGTATATATGTGTTTGTATATGCGTGTGTGTGCGTGTATAATAATAAACGGTTAACGGATACTGATATTCAATGCGTTTTTCCTCTTTAGCTTTGAATCCTGGTTTGATATAACGGGTATATCACAAAACGCTGAAGACATTGTAGCTAAAGAACGTGAACAGAACATTTTGCACATGTTACACCAGGTAAAATATATATATTTTCTTAAATAAGCCACAGTACAGTAGTTTGAGATGTATATCATGGTTTACTATCTATAATAAAATTGCTTTTTTTTTTTGTTTGTTTCATCTGAGAGTAAACCGCACTTCATTCGTTTTTCTAACAAAAAAGAAAAAATGTAGAAAACGTGTGTTCTTATTTTTTTTTTTTTTTTAAGATTTTGACGCCTTTCTTACTGAGAAGACTGAAATGTGATGTTACATTGGAGGTTCCTCCCAAGCGTGAAGTTGTAGTATATGCACCTTTGACAAAAAAACAAGAAACATTCTACACTGCAATTGTAAATCGGACAATCGAGAAAATGCTCGGGCAGAACAAGGTATGATTTGCTGTGATATTGTAGGAATATATGCTTCTGGGACATTGTTTGAAATCTGTCATGAAAGCTGAAATGCTTTTTTTTTTTTTTTTTTTTTTTTTTTTTTTTGAATCCTTGATATCTAGTTAAGAAAACTGCAATTTATTTAGTTTTCACATCAAAGACATCTTGTAAAATATACTATTTTTAAACTTTAGCAAGCTCAAGCAATAATTCCATCACCTGCCACTGGACGGACAAAGAGACGGAGTCGCAAAGTGGTTGATTATAGTGAACTAGATAAAGATACACCAAGTGACCTTGAAAAACTTCTCAATACGTTGATAAAACAGGAACAAGAAGAACCACAAAGGTACCATTTTAAACAAATAAAATAACTAAATGGGACTGTCATGGTAAATTGAACTAACTACTAGTGCTTAAATTGTTTTGATTTATTTTCTCCTTCTAGGCCTTCAGTTGAAATAAATGTGCCAATAGATTCAGAAGTTAACCTCAAAATGAGAAATATTATGATGCTGCTTAGAAAATGTTGTAACCATCCATATTTGATTGAGTACCCTTTGGACCCAGTAACACAAGAATTTAAGGTATGATGTGATCTTCATGACTGCACACTTATATTATTACATTAACATTTTTGCAAAGTTTCAGGTGAATTTAGTTTAGAGGTTTCTACCTTACCTCTTACAGCTTCCTGTTACTAGTAGCACAGAATATTTTGAGTGATTTGATGCTATATTAAGCTGCTGTGACCTTTTCATTTCCTTTCTTTATAGCTTTCCGATAGTATCAAAGAACAGTGACATATTTTTTTTTTTTTGGAGAGGCTTTTTAGGATTAGATGGTTAAATATATTAGTGTTTCCCATTGGGGGGGGGGCTGTAGCAAATTGCCTGTTCTCATAGCATTTTGTTGTATGCTTTGTTTACTTATGCTTATATTTTTACCAATTATCTGTTATATGAATTGTACCTAGGTGGATCATGAACTGGTAAATAGTTCAGGCAAATTTCTTCTGCTGGATCGATTGCTACCAGAGATGAAAACAAGAGGGCACAAGGTATTGTAAACCTTACGGGTTTTTGAAGAAAAAAAAAACATTTTAACTGCTTCATGCATATTGTATTAATACATTTTTGGGTTCTTATGCTATTTGTCGAAATATAATCAACTAATAATAAATATAATAAGTTAACAAAACGCCAACAAATTCTGGAGTATACAGGGGATATAGTGAGTGTGTGTATACCTTGTTGTGGGGAAGGGGCTTGTGTACCACAATGAAGCTGTGAGCTATACCATATAGGGTCACCCAAGCTGGCCAGGTCCTGGCAGAGAAGTCAGACAAATCACAATCAACTAGAGAACTGGCAGTCCACTTAAGTATCTTTTCCACGAAAACTATATGGATAAGCACAACCTGAAACATCCATGCACAAGGAGTTCACAGTCTTATTTGAATCTGAAATGTTGGAACAAGGTGGCAGGTTTCTTTTTGTATATATGTTTTCAGGATGTTTGAAATCTAAGAGTAGGTGAGGTTGACAGATTAGGGTAGAAAACTCAACAGGGTGGGGACTGCGCAAGAAGTCTTGGAGAAGAGTGTAAGGAGGTAATTACAGGTGAATAGACATGTCTTGGGGAGAGCGGGGAGCAGTTGGAGTATTTTGATACTTCAAGTAATATGTAGGATAGTGCAGTGTTGAGGGCTTTGTTGGCGAGTGACATGATTTTCAACTTAATTGTTGCAGGTACAGGAAGCCAGTGGGCTTTGACAGTGAAGCAGCAGCTGAGAAATAGCTAGTTAGATATATGAGCCTAGCAGAGGCATTTAATATGGGTTAAAGTTAGGAGAGCCTAGTAATCAGAAGGCCAGTTAGAAGTGAGTTGCAGTGGTCGATGTGGGAGATTATCAGTGAACAAATTAGGATTTTGGTTGTTTCTTGTCTGAGGAATGGACCTATTTTGGAGATGTTTTTCTCTGATGCAGTCAGCAGGTTTTGGCACGTGACTGGATGTGGGGAGATAATGCTAAGTCCAGAATAGTCCCAAGGCAGTGGTATTGTGGTGTACATGTGATGGAGCAGTTGTCAATTGTAAGGGTGATATTTTGGATCTGGGGAGGTGATGGGGTTAAGTGCGCTGTCTGATATGTTTTATTTTATGGTTGTAGGAGGACATGTGAGATACAGGTGGTGACATGATTTAATCCCTCCTGACCTCTCCCGCTCCTTATATGAAGTAGATTTGGGTATCATTAGAATAGATTTTGTACTAGGAACCTAGACCGCTTATTAGTTTGTAGAGGACAGTGTTGAATGTTGAGAATACGTGGTTTGGATAGAGTTGATATGAAGACTAAGAAAAAATGTTTGGGGTGTTATGAGACTTCAGGTTAGGAAGTGGTTGTGAGCAGAAAAGTGAAATTGGTGAATTAAAGATACACCAGGCAACCAATAGAAGCATGAGGGGAACAATAAGGTTGTGTAAAATTATATTTCTGGTATTGTGCTTGCTGTGAATTCTGGGGCAGACATTGAGACAAATGGATGGACATGTAATTTTAATTTGGCGTGTGCACGCGCAGAATTCTGCTAGCTTAGTCATTTTTGGTTAATGTGAAATACATTTGATCCTAAGCTTTGTTTTTGTTTCCTTGTAGGTATTGATATTTTCACAGATGACTATGATGTTAGACATTTTAATGGACTACTGCTATTACAGAAAGTTCAGCTTCTGTCGTCTAGATGGAGGAATGGCCTATGCTGATAGAGAGGAAAATGTAAGGTGTTTTTTTTTGTTGTTTTTTTTCCCTTTTCTTTTTTAGTTGGCAAAACTTACATAAATACATGTGGCCTTCATTCTTTTTTTTTTTTTTTCTTTTTTTTTAGATGCGGAAATTTAACACAGACCCAGAGGTTTTCATCTTTTTGGTTAGCACCCGAGCTGGAGGCTTAGGAATCAACTTGACAGCTGCTGATACAGTCATTATTTATGATAGTGATTGGGTAAATATTTCACACTTAATTACTTAGTTTAGTTTAATTGTCTCCTAAATAATGGAAAACACTTTTTCAAAGACCACTGTGCACAACATTGAAAAAACAAAGTTTGGAAATGGTGAGTCTAAGAGCATAATTAATTGTAGCCTAAAGGAGCATCACATTCTTGACAACTTTAATTTATTGTAAGAACTGTAAAATCTATTTTTTTTCCATCTTGCTTGGGAGAGCTCTTAATTTTAGTAAGTGCCCAGTGTTTACAGTATAGGTTTTGAAGAACTATCCTTGGTTCATGATATATTCAGTATTTGGAAACTCCGTTACTGCCTGTAAATCTTTTATTAATCTTAGTGTGAACCATGGACATTGAAACAGCTGGTGCTCTCCAGTTTCAGCAAATATTGACCATGGAGATGAAGGCATAGCCATACTAATGCTGATTCTCCTCCTTTTAACTTGCTTAGCTTCTGTTTTTAGACTTGCTCCCACTGACAAACATAGGCAAGTGATAAGTATTGAAGCACTACTCCTAGGTGGTTTGTTTTTCTTGCTTTTGTAAGCCAAACAATTACATTTAGCTCTTCACAAAAGTACCATATTTACAATATGGTATTGGTCTTGTGTCAAATGTGTACACATTAGGAAAAGACCTAACTTTTTTTTTTATTATCATTATTTTAACCAAAAACGTTAAGAAAAAACACATTTTAAAATAACAACTTGGTGTTGCTGCAAAATATCATCAATTCATCCAAGGTCTTTGTATTGATGTATCCAGAATCTGAGATTCTGAATCAAATAAGATACAGTAATATGAAGCAGAATTGTAAAATGTGCTGTTTTATCCACCACCATTGTCCAATCAAATAGCTGCATTTAATGTTCACACTAGATGATCAAACCTAACCAAACTAGCATTTTTACTTCAAGAAATAGGATAGTCTTATTTTATAAAATGTTGCTTAATGAAAGAAGCAGCATAAAGGAGCCTGACATAAAGTTAAATATTTTAATTGCAGTGGAGTATAAAAGTTAACTTTTTAGATGATGTGTTTTTGGGTTTTTTTGCCATTAACTTTTATACTCCACTCTAATTAAAATGCATAACTCGAAGTTGTTGTAGTAGTTCAGTTTGAGTTCTTACTCAAGTTCATTTTAATTTGTGACTTGGGATATGCTTGATATAAAATGAAGAACAAGTTCCATTCGCTGAACTTTTTTCCCCCGCAACAGAATCCTCAGGCTGACCTGCAGGCTCAGGACAGATGTCACAGAATTGGACAGACAAAGCCGGTCGTGGTCTATCGTCTGGTCACTGCGAACACAATTGACCAGAAAATAGTGGAGAGAGCAGCAGCCAAAAGAAAACTAGAGAAACTTGTTATTCATAGAAGTGAGTATTTTGTACATTTATAAGTTACATTACAACCCCTTCCAATACAAACTTTTTTACATTTAAACTTCAAACTTTTAGTTGTTGAATTGCTTTTAAATAATGCAATATGAGCTCACCTAATATGGAAAAAAAAATGGGATTAATAATCAGTATTTGGTTACATGCTGCTTGTGCTCTGCTGAATAAATCAAAATGTTATGGTTTTGTTAACAGACAAATTTAAGGGTGGTCAGACTGGTATCAACCAGTCGAAGAGCTGCTTGGATCCCAAAGAACTACTAGAACTGCTGCAGTCCCGGGATTATGAAAGGTATAGGAATTCTAAAAGGCTCATTACACATACTGCCACAGGAGAAAAAAATGTATAAAGGCAGCAGTCCCCAAAAAGTTGTTTGGCTAAGAAAACATGTTATAAATTACAATTTTTTTTTTCCCATTGGTTGTAATGTAAATCATCTATGGAAACAAAATTAAGTCTCCATGAGTCCCTATTTAAACTTATCTGCCTGTTTTTAGTATTCAACTAATGTATTTTCCTTAAAGAATCTGTATCTTGGCTGATCTACTGTTCCCAATATTGAGTATCCCCATCCCACACTCACCCTTTAGCTTTCCTGCTATATTTATTTGTGTAAAGTAGATGGCAAACCAGTCTGTAGTGATTCCAAAGTCAATAGTCTTGACAGAATCTTGGATAAAAACATGTATATCCAAAATGAATGAGTGTGTAATTCCTCCTTATGGACCTCATGGGAACATGTAGGTTAGCAATGCATTCTGTATGATCCAATGTTCAATGCTTTTTTTATTTTATTTTCTTCTTACCCCTAGAGAAGTGAAAGGATCAAATGGAAAGGTGATCAGTGATGAAGAGCTTGAGTTGTTGTTGGACAGAAGTGACCTTATTGGTGAGTCCACTGGGAACCTAAAAGAAAGCCCTTCCTAAATATGTATTATACTTTTAAATATGTACTTCTGGCTCCTAGATATTTTATAAGAGTGCAATAAGTTTCTACAGGTTTCTTTTAATACCTATAAAATATGCAATGTGGTTAGTTTCACTGCATATTCTGATTTATGTTTGAAGCAAACATGTTAAAACTTTTCAAGTTGCTCCTATTCGTACCCACAATTGCCATGCAGACTGTGCTGCAGTACACTCTCAATTGTTGGTAATCAGCTGTGTCAGGAGCTCAAAATTCTCTTATAAACTGTCAAAACTACACAATATAGATTTGACCAGAAACACCTTGTTTCTTTTTATATAGTTTCTGCGTGATTATGATCAGTGAGAGGAGGGCACTGGGCAGTTTTTTGTTTTTTTCTCTTCAATCTTTGTAGCTTTGTGTATCTGGAACAGAAATGTTAACTGTCAAGTTGTAGTATATGATCTTTGAGGGTCCGTGTCAATAGCAACTTCTATTTATTTTGTATGTATTTAAACCTACACACCATGCATTACTTTTTGATTTTTAAAACTAAAATGTGTACAATTCTTTTTCAGCACAAATGAAAAGCAATCAATCTGCTCAAAAGTCAAAAGAAGGGGTGTTCAAACTTGTTGAGGACACTGAAGACATTGGTGCTTAACACACTACATCTGAAGATTAAAATATTTTGGAAGTATTTGCTTTTTGTACTAAAAACAATTTCTTATAATTTTAGTTAATAGTGGTGAGACAAATATAAAGAAATTTACATTTCACTTAGGCTTCTAGGAAATATCTCCCTTTCAACATGTGCCAATACTCTCCTGAAGCTGCAGATCATTGTAGTAAATAGATGTTTCCTACAGTTGTGTTATGCTTAAAATACTGCACTTTCTTCTACTTGAAGTCAAGATTACTGCCATGGGCAGTCTTCCTATGGAAGCCTTGCAAAAACAATTTTGTTTGTATTTTTTACTTTTTTTGGTTGTGGATGTTTGTTCTTTTTGTGTTTTAATAAATAAACCGAATTATAGTATTTGTTTTGGTTCTGTGGGTGTGGTGTCCTTGAAATAGAACACTGAACTATTCACAAAGTCGCTTGCTTGTTACATGTCTGTTTGTAATACACAGTAGAGTCAAATTTTAATATGACTAATAGCTTGAATAACAGCCATGGACAGCAGCTAGACAGCGTGGTAGTCTTAATTTGTTGGCAAGAGTACCTGGAGCCATGCATACTGCAGTGCATCAAACAGCTGCGGAGGATCCATGCTGGGAACATGGCTATCAAGGTGGTCCCACAGGTGTTCAATGGGGTTAAAGTCCAGGGAGTTTGGAGGCCAGAAGTCTTTGTTGTGCTCCTCCAAGCACTCTTGGACAATTCTGGTCTTTAGACATGTTGCATTGTCCGGCTGGAAGATACCATCCGCTCCAGGGAAGACAGTTAACATGCATGGGTGTACTTTATTGGCAAGGATTGATGGATAACCCAGTCAGTTGAGTGTGCCTTTCAGAGGTATGAGTAGACCTAGACAATGCCAAGAAAAACATTCCCCAGACCATAACGCTGGGCCACTAGTGGTTGCAGAGTTTTTGTTCTCTGAGATTTCGCCAACGTTCGATGGAGCAGAAAACATGACTCAGATGAGGTCCAATTTCGGTATTGTCATACAAAATGAAGCAGTTTGTGACTATGAACACTAGTCCGCATGGTTGCAGTGAAAAGCAGTTTGCTCTGGAGCTCCCTATGAAACTGCTCGCTGTACTATAGTTTGACAAACATCTGGTAGCCTCCTGGTTCATTGGGACGGTGAGTTGCATAACTAGTGTCGGTTGGCCCTCACACTTTCGCAGCCGTCCGTCTTTGATATATATGGCATGTTGTGCGCCTCCTTTTTGTTTTTGGACCGCTCAAGATGCACTTAAACCACAGCAGCATGCGAACGGTTCACAAACCGCGTGGTTTCAGAAATACTGCCACACTTGGACCAAAAGACAATGTTTAACCCCCTTTAAAAGTCTGATAAATCTCATGTTTTAGCCATGACAGCAATGGTTTATATATTTGCAGAATGCCTACATGTCACCTTGTAAATGCACAAAGCCAGCTGGTCATGTGTCTTGCCCCTGTAGTTGGCTTAATTAAACAATGATTTTTTTTTTTTTTTTCATATGTTACAGAACTACTAAATGTTTTGGCCATCCCCATGTGATGTCAGCTGTGTGGCTTCTATCGACTTTCATAAATAGAGTTGTATGCAATAAATACACATTTTAAGAGTCTCTAAATAGAATGAATTACTAGGGAGTGCCGTGGTTCATACCATGTAAAAGAGGAATGAGACTGCCAAAACCTCAGAAGGACTAGCTAGCCTCTCTAAGAACATAGTTGCATAGTACTTGAGGTTGAAAAAGTCTTTCAAGTTCAACCTTTTTAAAGATCTTCTCTGATCTGCAATATGCAGATTGTTAATTGATCCAGAGAAAAGCAAGCAGGGAAAAAAAAAAGTGAAACTTTCCCAATTTGTCTCAATAGGGGGGGGGGGGGGATTCCTTCCGGACCCCAGATACTGGTGATCGGACTCTTCCATGGATCAATACTCCCTATCCCAATCTCTTTTTAATTTGCTGTCTCCACTCCCTTTTGGTAGAGATTTCCACAGATTACCCTTATTGTGAAGAACCCTTTTCTTTCTTTTAAGGTGGAATCTCTACTTCTCTTGGCACAAAAAGTTCACTTGACAAAGCCTTTATATTGACCCTGGATGCATTTTATATAAGGTAATCGTATACCCTCTTCTATGCCTTTTTTTTTTTTTTTTCTAGAGAAAATAAGTTCAATTTGGTTAGTCTTTGTTCAGCACTTGGCCCCTCCATTCCCATTATTAGTTTTGTTACCCTTCGCTGTACTTTTTCCAATATGCAGATTAGTTGTTAATTGATCCAGAGGAAGGCAAGCAGCAAAAAAAGAAATGTTGCCAATTGTCTCAAAAGGGAAAAAAATTAATTCCTTCCTGAGCCCAGATACTGTCGATCGGATTTCTCCCTGGATCTATACTCCCTCTCTAACCAGGATAACCCTGAATACCCTTTTTTAAAGCTATCTGTTGAATCTTTCACCACCTCCCTTGGTAGAGAATTCCACAGATTAACTACCCTTACTGTGAAGAACCCTTTTCTTTCTTTAAGGTGGAATCTTTTTACTTCTAACCTCAAGGGATGTCCTCTTGTCAGTTGAAAACCTCTTGGCACAAAAAGCTCCCTTGACAATTCTTTATACTGACCCTGGATGTATTTATATAGGGTAATTCTATGAGGACCTAGAGCATTAGTAGCATTTATTTTTTTCAACCTCTTTTGCATTTCTTCCTGCGTTAACCAATTATTTGGTGGTAGTGTAGCCCCATTTTGTTGCTGTGTCCCAACCACTGGTACCTCCCTTGTGTATACTGAAGAAAATAACCTATTTAGCTCATCTGCCTTTTCATGGTCACTAATTTTCAGATGGCCTTTTTCACATTCTAATGTTCATATAGCTTCCTTCCTCGCCTTCTTCCCATTAGTATATTTAAAAAATATTTAGGAACATTTGCTACCATATCAATATTATTTGGGATGGCCTCATTTCTAGTAGGTTCTTGCATAACCTGGGCCAGATAATGATCCCTGAGTGTACTCAAGAACCTGCTCCCTTTACCCGTACTGCTAGTTTCACTCATCCATTTTTTTAGGATAGTGAAATTTGCATTAGAACTTGCCTATACTTAGCAGCATTTCCAATCTGTATTAATAATTGCATTTCCTTACTTTCAATTATATTTGTGGGTTTATAGCCCACTCCAACCAATATTCTTTTGGCGATTACTGCTCCGCTATTTAACTCTACCCACAAACATTTAATATTATCACTAGTTCCAGCATAAATATTTTATCTGACTATAGGCTTAAATTCAGGCTTACCATACAGAAAAATCCCTCCTTCCCTTTTTACCATTGCCCCTATCTTTCATAAATAACAGTTCAGTCATGAGATTCATCCCACCATGTTTCAGTAATGCCTACTAAATCTCATTTCTTATGTACTGCTAATAATTCCAACTCTCCCATTTTTCCTGGCAAGCTTTTGGCATTAGCAAGCATCCACTTTGTTATGAGTCTCTAGTTCTGGAGTGCCTGCCACTATACTTGAGTTACTTGGCAGTAACTATATTTAAATAGACATATTCTTGTATATTATCCCTTATGAACCCTTTTAAAAAACGTTCCCACTACAGAAGTGAGGCTTACTGGTCTATAATTTCCTGGATTTGCTCTTGCTCCCTTCTTAAATGTAGGTATTGCATCATCTGCTTTGCGCAGCAACCCTGTGTTGAGTGAATCTTGAAAAATTAAATATAATGGTTTGGCTATTACAGGACCCAGTTCGGTCAGTGCCCTTGGATGTATTCCATCAGGACCTGGTACTTTATTAACATTTCTTTTTTTTCTACCTCTAGGATTTCTTCCTGCGTTAACCAATCATTTTGGTAAAGGTAGTGTAACCCCATTATGTTGCAGTGTCCCAACTGGTACCTCCCTTGTGTATACCGAAGAAAATAACCTATTTAGCTCATCTGCCTTTTCCTGGTCACTAATTGTCAGACCGCCTGTTTCACATTGTAATGTTCCTATAGCTTAAAACATGTTAGGGTTGGTGTTGTTCTCCTTTGCAACTGAATTTTTATTTTCTGTTTTAGCCAGTCTAATAGCCCTGCAAGCTTTGTTGACCTTGTACTCATGTAAATCAGTCTCTGTTTTGTATAATTTAAATGCCTGTTTTTATTCCATATTTTGATCTTTAAATCCTTTTTAAGTCTCAGGGGATGTGATTTACTCCATTTTCATTTTTTTCCACATGGTATATGTTGATAAGTATGTATATTTAGTAAGGATTTGTATATTTAGTAAGGATTTGAACAATGTCCAGTGTTTTTACCTGTCCGTTCTTTGTCCAAGTCTATACTTTGTAATAGTGCCCTTAGACCGTTTAAAATCTGCCCTTTTTAAATTAAGAGTTTTTGTTTGTTTTTTAATATAAAGAAAAACATAACAAAAATGAAAATAACATACAGAAACATTCATTCCCTTAAAGGGATTATTTGTATATATAATATGATACAAGATATCCATTTTTCATGCAAATATTAAACAAACCTACAAAAGAGGCCTTACAAATATAAAAACATTTGCTGATATTGCTACTTAGCTCAGACGGAACATGTGTATATCCTCTAAATATTATTCGTCCCATTTAATTGCAGACTTTTTAATAATATCTGATTTTTGTAGATCTTCCAATGCTCGTTTTTTTTTTATTAGCCGTCATTTTTACTTCATTGATACTAGGGCACGAGATCTGGCTCCACCTAGAGGCAATTAACCACTTAGCAGCTATGATAACTTGTAACAACCTGGCTTTGATGTCCCAGGTGTGGTTGTCCGGAAAAAGTGGAACCGTATTGATAGATTTTCTAGTTGTTTCTTCTCTAAAAAAAAAAGAGGTCCAAACATTGAACCCAAAATCTATGAATTATTAGACAATTGTACCATATGTGATAATGTGAGCCAACTTGCCCACAGTTTCTCCATCAGAATTTTTTACTTTAATCATGATATGTCTGTGAAATTCGAGTCGCACCAAGTACCATTTATTTAATATTTTAGATTGAATTTCTCTATATGATGATATTGTTATAGTTAGGCTTTTAACCCATTCTTCTTTGTTCCACTTTTTGTCCAGTTCTTTCTCCCAGCTAAACATTTTACTTGATTTGAGTTATCGAAATAAGTTGTTTAAAATCCTGTATCATTTTGATATTAAATGTCAGTTTGAAAAAAAAACAGTTTTTTAAAAGCAGTAGTGGCTCTTGTCTCTCTTAAAAAAAATAATATCCTGAAGCTTCCCTAACCAAGCATGTTTTGGGAGTTTATAATTTATAACCTATTGATCAAATGAACCAAAGTCACCTCCGATAAAGAGATCCTTGATATGTTTGATTCCTCTCTCTGACCGCTTTAATAAGAAAGCTTCAGTTTATTTTTCAGCATATCCATTGACATCAAAGGGCTGGGAAATGGAGAAAGCTTCCATCTTGTATTAAGTTTAAGCCAAGATTTGTATCCTGATCTTATTGTGTCCAACATATTTCCAACTCTAAATTTTAGGTCTAAGTTTTCTAATAGGATTTCATCAATTCCTTCTCTTTTAATATAAATATAGTTACATAGTCTTTTTTTCAACCTTAATTACTTTCAGTCCATCAAGTTCAACCTTTTAAGATCTCCTCTGATCTGCAATGTGAGGATTAGTTATTAATTAATTAATTAGTTGTTAATTATTAATCTACTATTTATTTTTATAAATTATTCCAGAGGAAGGCAAACAAAAACAAAACAAAGTGAATTCCTTCCTGACCCCAGATACTGGCGATCGGATTTCTCTCTAGATAAATACACTCTCTCTAATTATCCAGGATGACCTTGAATTTGCTTCTTAATGAGAAATAAATTCAGTCCCCTTTTAAAGTTATCTATCCAATCCCCTGTCACCACCTCCCCTGGTAGAGAATTCCACAGATTAACCACCCTTACTGTGAAGAACCCTTTTCTTTCTTTAAGGGGGAATCTTTTTACTTCTAACCTCAAGGGGTGTCCTCTTGTCAGTTGAAAACCTCTTCGCACAAAAAGCTCCCTTGACAATTCTTTATACTGACCCTGGATGTATTTATATAAAGTATTCATATCTCCTCTTAGATGTCTTTTTTCTAGAGGAAAAAAAGGTTAATTTGGTTAATCTTTCTTCATAACTTAGCTCCTCCATTCCGCTTATTAGTTTTGTTGCCCTCCTCTGTACCTTTTCCAACTCGAAAATGTCCTTTTTATGAAGTGAATTGTACTCCATATTCCAAATGAGGGCATACTAGAGATTTGTATAGTGGCAGAATTATATTTGCTTCCCTTGCTTCCATACCCTTCTTAATACATGCTAATATTTGATTTGCCTTTGCAGCCGCTGCTTGGCTTTGAGCACTGTTACCTAGGTGGTTGTCCACAAGCACTCCCAAATCCCTTTCAATATCTGATAGCCCCACATTTGCTCCATTATGATTACAAATTGCATGGCTATTTTTCATTCCCAGATGCATAACTTTTATTCATATTAAATCTCATCTGCCATTTAGATGCCAATTCCTCAATTTTATGTAAATCCCTTTGGTGGGAAAGCACATCATTATCTGACTTAATTAATTTGCGCAACTTCGTGTCATCAGCGAAAATGGAGACCCCACACTCCAATCCTACCTCTAAGTCATTAATAAATATGTAAAAAAGGAGAGGACCTAATACTGAACCCTGAGGAACCCCACTTACCACATTAGTCCAATCGGAGTATGTTCCATTTACAATAACCCTTTGCTTCCTGTCTTTTAGCCAGCTCTCAATCCATGAGCAGATATTTACTGCAATTCCTGTATCTCTTAGTTTGCACAATAGTCTCCCATGTGGCACTGTATCAAAAGCCTTTTGCAAAAATCCACTGAGTTGCCTTGATCCAGGTTCCTACTAACCTCCTCATAGAAACGAATTAGATTTGTTTGATATGACCTATCCCTCAAAAATCCATGTTGACTCCTACTTATAATCCTGTTCAAATAGACATATTCTTGTATGTTATTCCTTATTAACCTTTTTAAAAGCTTTCCCACTACAGAAGTGAGGCTTACAGGTGTATAATTTCCTGTATTTGCTCTTTCTCCCTTCTTAAATGTAGGTATTGCATCTGCTTTTCGCTAGTCATCTGGAAGCAACCCTGTGTTGAGTGTATCTTGAAAAAATCAATTTAATGGTTTGGCTATTACAGAACTCAGTTGCCTCCATACCCTTGGATGTATTCCATCGGGACCCGGGGCTTGCTTAACATGTATTTTTTCCAACCTCTTTTGAATTACTTCTTGTGTTAACCAGTTATTTGGTGAAGGTAGTGTAGCCCCATTATGTTGCAGTGACCCAACCACTGGTACCTCCCTTGTATATAGAGAAGAAAATAACCTATTTAGCTCATCTGCCTTTTCCTGGTTACTAATTTTCAGACTGCCTGTAATGCTTGTAATGTTCCTATAGCTTCCTTTCTTGTATTCCCATTAATATACTTGAAAAAATATTTTAGGGTTAGTCTTACTCTTTTGCAATTATTTTTTCATTTTCTATTTTAGCCAGTCATTAGGGTTATTAACACTTTTGCAAGCCTTGTTGATTTCCTTGTACTCCCGTAAAGCAGTCTCTGTCCCCTCTTGTTTGTATAATTTAAATGCCTATTTTTTACTTTGTATCTTGATTTTTAAATCATTGTTAAGCCACACTGGGTGTGATTTACTCCTTTTACTTTTATTCCCACTTGGTATATGGTGATGTATGTATATTTAGTAAGGATTTAAATGTTATCCATTTATGTTTAGTATTTTTACCTGCCAGTTCTTTGTCCTAGTCTATACTTTGTATTGCTGCCCTTAGACCGTTAACATCTGTCCTTTTAAAATTAAGAGTTTTTGTTGGCCCCTTAAAATGTTTTTTTTTTAATTCAATCTCAAATGAGACTGTGTTGTGATCACTGTTTTCCAAAGGTTGCCCTATTTCATCATTTGATACTATATCGACATAATTTGTGATGACTAAATCCAAGATGGCCTCATTTCTAGTAGCCTCTTATATAACCTGGGCCAGATAAAGATCCCTGAGTGTACTCCAGAACCTGCCCCCCTTAGATGAACTGCTGGTCTCATTTATCCATTAATTAAAATCTCCTATTATTAGAACTTGCCCATACTTAGCTGCATTTCCAATCTGTAACAATAATTGTATCTCCTCGCTGTCAGCTATATTTGGGGGTTTATAGCATACGCCTACTGATATTCTTTTGGAATTTGCTGCTCCGCTATTTAACTCTACCCACAAACATGCAACATTACCGCTAGTTCCACCATTAATATCTTCTCTGACTATAGGCTTAAATTCAGGCTTAACATACAGACAAATCCCTCCTCCTCTTTTACCATTGCCTTTATCTTTCCTAAATAGGTTATAACCATCCAGATTAACAGTCCAGTCATGAGATTCATCCCACCACATTTCGGTAATGCCTGTTAAATCCCATTTTTCATTAATTGCTAATAATTCTAACTCTCCTGTATTTCCTGGCAAGCTTCTGGCATTGGCAAGCATACACCTTATGTTATGAGTTTGTAGTTTGATGGTGCCTGCCACTACACTTGAGTTACTTAGTACTACCTCCCTATTGACTATACAACCCCTCCCTCCATCTCCTCCCCTATGAGTTGTTAATTCATCCCTTATATCCTCTACACTTTCTACCCCATTACTTATATCTAGTCCCTCCCCCCACATACTAAATATGTTCGATGTGCATCCATTGGCTATCACTTGTTGGCTCCATCCATTTTATAGTATGTGCCAACATTGTGGCCTCTCAATAAGTACTCAATATTGAGTAGGAAAACCCTCCCCCATTGAATCTTATCGCAATTAATTGGTTTTTAATTCTGGCTCGCTTGCTATTATAAATAAAACTATCAATCCATTTCTGAAATATATCCACCATATTTTTGGGCACAGTCAATGGGATACATCTTACTAGATCGTTGAAGCGTGGCAGGAGAGCCATCCTTGTTGCTTCTATTCTCCCTGTTAGTGATAAATGTAATGTTTTCTAGGACATGATAATCTCTCAATTTCTCATATAAATTTTTATAATTAGAGATCATCTGCTGGTCATTGTTATTAAATATAATTCCCAGGTGTTTGAAATGTTTGTCTTGCCAATAATATTTAAACTTAGTTTCTAGTTCTACTTCTGCTTTAATACAGTAATTTATAGCCAAAGCTTTTGTTTTAGAAATATTTAACTTCGATATCTTACAATATTCATCTATAATTTGATGTAAATAAATGAGCTAGCTGGATCTTGTGTAGTAACCATAATATCATCTGCACATAATGTAACCTTGTGAACTGATTTGTCTATTTCAATCCCTTTTACTTCAGAAGAGCTCCTAATCTTTTCAGCCAGTGGTTCAATTAATAATGCAAACACTAGCTCGGAAAGGGGCAACCCTGTCTGGTACCATTAGATATTGAGAATTTGGGTGACTTTTAAAACCTTTTCCTGTAACCGAGGCTGCTTTTATTCCGAAGTCCCCTAATCCAAACTTGGTAATTTCAAGGTCCATGTATTTACATGGTCAAATGCTTTCTCCTCATCAAGTGAGAGAAAGATGGCCCTCTTTATTCTCAATCTTCACATGGGAGATTAGATCTACCGGTATTAATCTCAGAGTATTATCGGATCCCTGTCTTCCGGTTATAAAACAGTTTGATCGCTAGATATTAATTAATGAATTACCCTATTAAGCCTGTTGTCAAGAATTTTTGCATATATTTTAACATCACTATTTTAAAAGTAAGAGAGGTCTATTGCTGGGTCGTGGTCTTGCTTTAAAATTGTAATATTAGCCTCTAGCATATCAGACGGAGCTCTTCCCTCCTATTTCATTAAATAGGGATTTAAGGGGATTTAAGAGAGCCTCCTGGCACCTTTTATAATAGTCTGTATAACCATCAGGACCCGGGGCAGTATCCAATTTTAAGTTGGCTATTACAGCTCCAATTTCTACTGTGGCTATTTCCTTATTTCGCTCTTCTAATTAAGCATCTGTGATTTTTGGAAGATTAATCTGATCTAAAAAGTTTTTAATCTCACAAGTTCTAGGTTTTATGAACTCTTCTCCTTCTTTTAGGTTATACAGTTTCTGGTAGTATTCCGCAAAGGACTTGGCTATCTCCTCTGGCTTAAAATAGGTGTTACCATTATATTTAATCATCTTTATTCGATTTTGTTGTTTCCTTTTTGTTTAACGTATTTGCCAGCATTCTACTTGGCTTGCTACAATATGGATATAGTCTCTGTTGAAGAGATCATATCGATCTGTCTACTTTATATTGAATGTTTTTTTAAAGCTGTAATAGTATTTCTTTTATGTGTTTGATTTTCGTGATGTTTAAATTCTTCGTGTTCGACCTCTCAATAGAACTTAAATTTATGTTTAATTTCCTCAAGGGCAGTCCTCTATTTTTTATTACTTGATTTTGTAATTTTATAAGAGTCCCCCTAATGTAAGCTTTCTGCATGTTCCATATTAAGGCGTTAGAAGTAACAGATTTTTTATTGAGATTAAAGAACTCCAAGATTTCCCCTTTCAGCCAAGTCTGATCTTTCTCCTACTCAAATAAGGTATGATTACATTTCCACACTTCAGTATTTGACTTGAACGTCAGTATTATTGTATGGTCTGATATGGTTATAGGACCTATTTCAACTTTTAAAGTACTATTTAATGTGTTAACATCAAGGAGAAAACCATCTCTCAGGAAAAGGCAGATGAGCTAAATAGGTTCTTTTTGTCGGTTTACACAAGGGAGGTACCAGTGGTTGGGACACTGCAACATAATGGGGCTACACTACCTTCACTAAATAATTGGTTAACGCAGGAAGAAATACAAAAGAGGTTGGAGAAAATAAATGTTAATAAAGCCCCAGGTCCTGATGGAATACATCCAAGGGTACTGAGGGAGCTGGGTTCTGTAATAGCCAAACCATTATATCTAATCTTTAAAGACTCGCTCACTACAGGGTCTCTACCAGATGACTGGAGAAAAGCAGAGGTGATACCTATATTTAAGAAGGGATCTAGAGCAAATCCGGGGAATTATAGACCAGTGAGCCTCACTTCTGTAGTTGGGAAGCTTTTAGAAGGGTTAATAAGGGACAGAATACAAGAATATGTCTATTTGAACAGGATCATAGGTAGCAGTCAACATGGATTTATGAAGGAAAGGTCGTGTCAGACCAATCTAATTAGTTTTTATGAGGAGGTTAGTAGGAACTTGGATCAGGGCAACTCAGTGGATGTAGTTTTTTTAGATTTTTCAAAGGCATTTGATACAGTGCCACATGGAAGACTAGTGAGCAAACTAAGGGATACAGGAATTGCAGTAAATATCTGCTCATGGATCGAGAGCTGGCTAAAAGACAGGAAGCAAAGGGTTGTTGTAAATGGAACATACTCCGATTGGTCTAATGTGATAAGTGGGGTTCCTCAGGGCTCAGTATTGGGTCCTCTCCTTTTTAACATATTTATTAATGACATTGAAGTAGGACTCGAATGTAGTGTCTCCATTTTTGCTGATGACACTAAGTTGTGCAAGGTAATAAAATCAGATAATGATGTACTTTCCCTACAAAAGGATTTGCATAAATTAGAGAAATGGGCGGCTAAATGGCAGATGAGATTTAATACAAATAAATGTAAGGTTATGCATTTGGGAAGGAACAATAGCCAAGCAATCTATAATCTTAATGGAGCAAATCTAGGGGTATCAGATATTGAAAGGGATTTGGGAGTACTAGTGGACAACCACCTAGGTAACAGCGTTCAAAGCCAAGCAGTGGCTGCAAAGGCAAATAAAATATTAGCATGTATTAGGAAGGGTATAGAAGCCAGGGAAGAAGATATAATTCTGCCACTATACAAATCTCTAGTACGCCCTCATTTGGAATATGGAGTACAATTTTGGGCACCACCTCACAAAAAAGACATTTTAGAGCTGGAAAAAGTACAGAGAAGGGCTACAAAACTAATAAGGGGAATGGAGGGGCTAAGTTATGAAGAAAGACTAGCAAAATTAAACTTATTTTCGCTAGAAAAAAGGCGTCTAAGAGGAGATATGATTACGTTATTTAAATACATCCAGGGTCAATATAAGGCTTTGTCAAGTGAACTTTTTGTAGCAAGAGATTTTCAACTGACAAGAGGACATCCGTTGAGGTTAGAGGAAAAAAGATTTCACCTTAAACAAAGAAAAGGGTTCTTCACAGTTAGGGTGGTTAAACTGTGGAATTCTCTACCAAAGGAGGTGGTGACAGCGAATTCGATAGACAACTTCAAAAAGGGGTTAGATATATTTCTGAATAAAGAGGGCATTCAAGGCTATCCTAGATAACTAGCAAGGAATATTGATCCAGGGAGAAATTTGATCGCCAGTTTCTGGGGTCAGGAAGGAATTTTGCTTTTTTTTTCCCCTTATGAGACAATTGGCAAAGTTTCAATAGGGTTTTTTTTTATGTTTGCCTTCCTCTGGATCAATTAACAATAATTAACAATTAACAATAATAATAAATAGTCCAAATTAAAAAGATCAATAGAGATCTAAAAAGGTTGAACTTGATGGACTAACTCTTTATTCATTCTCCAATACTATACTATTAATAATTATTTAATCAATAATTTAATTAATAACTAATCCGCATATTGCAGATCAGAGGAGATCTTAACAGGTTGAACTTGATGGACTGAAAGTCTTTTTTCAACCTTATTATGTAACTATGTAATATCTATCCTGGTGTAAACCTTGTGTCTGTATGGGAAAAAAAGCAAAAATACTTCTGGTTAGGGTGGAGAACTCTCCACGAGTCGTATGAAACAAATTCCACGAGGCTGTTATTAAACTGCTTGATGGTCTAAGACTGAACTGCCAATTGATTTCCAATCTAAATCCTTGTTTAATATCATATTTAGGTCCCCACATATGATTATTTTCCCTGTACAAATTTCGTAAATGCTTTAATCTTTTGATTCAGGAAATGCACTTGGCCTTTGTTTGGTTACGTATAAGTTTAAAATAGAGTATGTTTGATTATTTATTGAAATAATCCAGATCAAGTATCTACCCTCTGGATCTGTTTCTAACAATTGTTCACTCATTTTTACTCTCTATTAAAAAGAATAGATACTCCTCATGCTTTTTTCTTCTATGTAGCACTATATTTTGTAGTGTAAACTCTATTGTAATTTGGAATTTTCTTATGCTGCCCGTGCGTTTCCTTAATACAGATTACGTCAGCTTTTTCCCTTTGAAAGCTCTTCATATTTGCATGCTATTTTATACAGAGTTCCAACCCTGGACATTTTGACTTAAATTTAAAGAAGCTAATGATTAAAATTTATATCTAGAAACACCAGATTTTGTACCCCAATCAGTGGAACCAGATCTTGTGCTCCACATAGTTTCCATATCTCAGACCTCTTGCGACAAACACAATTACATACTATATAAAACAGCTTTACATTACTATATACAATACATACATAAACATATTTAAAACCTTTTTGACAATGCCTTCTTTCTGGGGTGTCAAGGTTGACCTCACATGAGACTTCTCCCCCACTCACTGGCCAGTTCCTCATGTGATTCAACATCGTCAAATCGTTAATGGTTTAACTACCATGGGCCTCATTCAATTGCGATTTGGCCAATTGAATAGGGGTCTAAATAAGCACATAGCATATTTTTTTTTAAATAAGTTTTTAGTTAGTGAAAACCTTGCTTTTGGATAGATGCTTACGAACTAAAAACGTATTTAAAAAAATTATGTTATGTGCTTATTTAGAGCCCTATTCAATTGGCCAAATTGCAATTGAATGAGGGCCCATGTGTCTGACCTTCTTGTCGGGGAACCTAAGAATTGTATATAACATTTTTCATTAACTTCCCTTTTTTATCTAAGCATATTTGACTTCTTACTGTGGGTTATGTTACTAATAAATGATCTTAATTCATCTGTAGAATGAGGATCCCACAAATGGTGGGTTATGCCTTAAAAAATTTCCCTATAATATTGTGAAATCGCCTCTTTATATATTATAATTATTGTGTCCCAATAACTATGTAACCTATTGTGGGGTTTTTCATTTTGTAGTAGTACTTAAACCTATTTAAAGTGAATTTTGTTTTCAGTGATTTTCTTTTTTTTTTTTTTTTTACCACATCGCAATCTTTCCGCCTTACCTTCTCTTGTGAAAATCTAGACTATTATCTAATTTAAACTTCTATTGTGTTAAATTAATTTTCTTTTACAAATACTACTCCCTACGTCCGTTGTAATGTTGTAAATTTCCTTTGTTAGTATATTACAAAGTGCTCTCCTATTTCAAAAAATAATTAACTGTGAAAGGGATTTATCACTTTGATACCCAATTCTAAGAAACAGGTATTCTAGAATTGGTGCCCTAAAATATTCTCCAAAATCTTGAACTCTTCTCTTCTTACATCTTATCCTCTTCCCCTTTGCTATATGTAATCCTCACTCCTAGTAAGACAAAGAAACTATGTATTTTAAGAGAAACCCTCTACTTTCCCCGCAGCCCAAGATCCCTTAGTAATTTAGCCCTTTTTTGAGCATTTCTATTTTCCTAGTATCATAAAAAAATAAAATCTTTGGGCGTGTACCCTATCTATATGGGATATTGTTCTCTCCTAGGGTTTTGGTAGTGATTGATAATTCTTTACGTTGAAACAATGTTTCACCAGAGAGATCAGCAAAAAATGAAAATTTTTCATGAGAATCGAATATGTTTTGATTATAAGGTGCTTTCATGATCTTATCTCTGACAAACTGAGGGTAAAATGTAATTGCATATCTTGGATGTCCCGCTGTGAGATTACAGGATAGGGGGAAACGATAAACTCTTTCTATCTGTGGCCCATCTTTCCCTTCTGGGCCTAATTAATTATTCTAAAAATGTTTAACATATTGTGATTGTTCTTTTAGAACAATAGACTCAAGAGATCCCCCTTACTCTGATATTCTGACGTCGGGAGAAATCACCCAGCCTTGAACATCTGTTTTTTCTACTATATATTTCAGCTTCTTTTAATCTAGTTGTTAATATCTCATTTTCCTTCGAAATTTTTTTTTGAGTGACCTCAGAGCATTTTAATCTATTACAAAGAAATGTAATCTGTTTGGAGATATTTGCAACTTCTTTTTTTAGTTCTGCTTTAATAGAACTCTGAAAGTCTTGTAATAACTCTTTCATCATTGAGGTAGTGAAAAGTTCCTTTGTTGCCAATGCAGGCCCTTTATTAATCTTTAGAGGTGACTCCTGCAGATGTTCAGAAGTTAAATCTAGATGTGAATGAGTTGTGATGTCTAATTGTGATGCATTTTTAGCGCTGCATTTCTCTACAGGAGAAAATAAATGACTTGCTTTAGAGTCATTAGGTTTTTACTCTCTTTCACTTTGCTTTTGGTGTTCTGACGATCTTTATTTCTCATCATTGCCAATTTGGCTTTTCTCTTCAGGTTTCTTACCTCTAATGTTTTAGGAGGCTTTTTAATACATTTTCCTCTAAGATTATATGTGCTTAAGTCTCCTAATAGATCCTAATATGTTACTTTATTTTTTATTATTACAATCAATTAGCAATACCTTTTAGAAAGAGACCAATATAAATTCAAGCATATAACAGTGTAAATAATCAGTTCTTATCTCCTTTATATGTTGACTAGCGACTTGCCCGTCAAAAAATGACGGCAATGAAATTGTAAGGTAGCTAATGTTGTTTGGTGTATAATAATGAAAGATATAATACATTAATTAATGAATATTTAATGCGGTTTGGTGTGTAATATTAAAATATATAATACATTAATAAATGAATATACTTTACCTATTTTGAAGCATTGTGTTGAAGAGCTGGCAATGTGTTTTGAGGTTGCTGCAGCATTAGTGGTGTGGAGCTGCTGTGTAAGCGTGGTGAATGTGTGCAGTGTAATACTGTGCGTGCGCGAGACGAAACCGTTAGCGTAGTGGTGTACTTCCGCATTGGCGTAAAAAGGCAAGTTATCTGTGGTATGCGTCTTTGCGGATTATACGTAGGTGCTTTGTGGTGTTTTTCGAGTTTCGTGTGGTGTTTTGCAAGTGTGTTGTGGTGTTTTACGTGTTGAGAGTGCTGAAGCCTCGTTTTCGTTTTGTTCGTCTGCCATTTTTTCTGTCGCTTAGCGATTTTTAATAGTGTCTAAAGTGTTTTATTTTTATTTAAATGAAGGTGTAACTTGTTTTTTTGAGGTGCTGGATGGTTCCTCTTGCTGTAGGTAAGCTTTTTATGTATGTGCTGTATGTATTTATTGTGTTTTAAATGTTTGTATGTTGCGTCCGATGTTTGCCAGGTCGTAACGTCTCTCGTATGGTGTTTGCGTGTGTAGCCTCGTTTTTCGTTTTGCGTTGCGACGTGAAGTTTGCGAGGGTCGCAGTTGCTGGCATGGAGCGCCTGCGGGGCTCCATGCCAGCAACTGAGGCCCTCGCCCACTGTCCTCGCTTCGCGAGGGCCGCGGCTCGCTGCGTGAGCCTGCAAGCGTTGGCAACAACTTGCATGCTCACAACTATATATGTGATATATTTATCATATTCAAGCCTATGGCTGTTTTAGGATTTACACAGTTCTTAGATCTCTTAAAAGATCTTTAACTTTCCAAGGTTATTTCTTTTCTTGTCCCCAATGGGCTCAATATATCTCCTTAAGAAAAAGGCAATAGTTCCTTTAATGAAAGGCTGAACTGTCCCCTTATAGTTTAACCATTTCAATGAAATATGGTATATTCATAGCTGTTAAAGGACTATAAAATGTTCTGTAATATCCATATCAATGTGAGCTTCAAGAGAGACAACATGCTCACACCTGTCACAGAGTCACGGACTCTAGAACAGCTGCTCCAGCAGTGCATACATATGTCAGGATCTACACTGGTTGAGGTTGCCACTGAACTTACTCATAATTACCACCTACAAAAATACAATGAAAAAAGAAACCAAAAAAAAAAAAATCAATATATTTGTTAAAAAAAAAAAAAAGTTTTTTTATTCCCTGTCTTTTTTTCCCTTTTTCTTTCACGTTTTTCCTTTTCCCCAACTTGCTGCTTCTTTCTTCTCCTTTCGCTACAATTTCCCCTTTTCCCTGCTTTTATTTAAACTCCAACAAGTTTTCCCACCTCCTTAAATGAGATACTGACTACTCACGTGTACTGTAATTAGTGCACACAGTAAAGAAACACCCTTACCTTTCCAGAAGTAAATTATTTTTCAACCAGTGCATGGCACTAGGAAAATAAACCGAGCATTTATAGACAATGCATTAGTGTTTGTTTCTAGGCAACATGGTTTTGTGATGTGTATTAACCCCTTGAGTACTAATTGTTACCCTGTATTTTGTATCATAAAACGTCTCCATACCAACATATCATATTTTTTATTTAAACATGTTGATATTGGATTGTTAATTGACAAATAATAGTTTTGTAGGGTTTTTTGTGCTATGATTGTGGCAGTTCCCTGGTTTGCGAGTGCTTTGTAAAATCTTAGTAGCATAAGGTTTGGGTGTCAAACTGTCAGGCAGTAATTCATAATTTATTTTCAGTGTATAACTCTATGGAGATATATGCCTTGCTTTTTGTCTGTTGTGAAGTTCAATGGTAGCAGTGACCCACCCATAGCAGTTTGCTTGCAATATTTTAGGGATGAGTGATTAGCATAGCTATGTAGGGTTTACTCTGTAGGGCACTCGTAATTGCTTTTAAGGGATTAGCATAGGGCCCTATAACGACAAAAATAGGTGCCTAGTTTGATCAGATAAGTTTCTCTGTACCTTATGCCAACTCATATTTAGTACATTTTTCAATCTGCATAAGTGGTGGTGATCATACTTTTTGAACTACATAAATCTAATGCTGAGAGCTATAGATGTTGTGTTTATATTCAAAATCTATATCTAATTTTAAAGAATCTTTTATGTACCCAAGTGGCCTTTTTATACCTGAAGTATCATTGTAGTTTTTACGCACCAGATAAATATATTAGTTGAGGGGATCTGCCTGCTGGTCATGCACTGTATTAAATTTATTTAGACATTTTCTGTGCTGCTGTACAAAAGAAAATACATTTTCAGGAAGGCCAGCAGATTTTCAACACAGAATTAATCTGGTTGTTTATAAATAAATAATTTTCTCAAAACCTCTGCATGAGACCTTTTTAAAGAATTTAAAAAACACTTAACATGAGAGATGCAAAGACTATATGATGCAAGGAGATATGAAATGCATATTTTCACTAGATACAGGACTAACTGGAACGTCGCAGATCGGTTATGGTCTGAGTCCCTCAACTAGGCAGGTGAGTTACAAACTGTATAGTCCAGGATTCTTATTTAAGAAAGGCACCTATTTTGAAATGCTTGCAGGAACAGAGAAGATTTTTAGTAGCAGGCTGGCATTAAGGCATCTTGATTTTATTTACACAGACAAATATTGGGATTAAGATCCTTCCAGCTCCTCACCTTAAAGAAAAAAAAATATTAATTCAAGTTCTAGCAATTCACTTTATACATATTTGGAAAAAGGTTTAGTATTTTTGTTTGGTCTGGTCCTTAGAACGACATATCTTAAGTGAGTTGGACAGTTTACTTGGTAGTTGTTGCCAGATGAGGATTGTTACAAGCGTTGCAACATACTTTGGCATTTCCTCTTTCCTTGGAATGCGGTCATAAACATATCTTTACTTGCAAAATCAGTAATCAGACAGGCTTGTATTTAAAAATGTATTCTTGTTGAAGTCTATTTTTAGTATTTTGCTTTTTCCAATCTTATGTCCCAAGATATGTTGTGTATATAAAACATGTGAATTTATTTTCTGCTATGTGCTATACACACATACATTACAACTACAAAAGGAGCTGTTCAGGGGCACAGATTAAATAAATAGGGGACACAAAAATTAGCAACATTAAACTTAATCATGCATTACCAGATTTGGCTACTAGAGCTATGGAGCAGTATGTCTGGCCCCTGAAAGCTTTGACCCATATTTTGTTTTTCTTATTTTGGAGTGCCAGGGGCATTCAGATTTTTTTTTTTTATTTTTTTTTTTTTTTAAAGAGCGTGGCCTTAGTGCATTGCTCCCGGTGTACTGGTGGTAGATCCGCCCTAGCTTCCTGTCCCAGGAGTAGAGTTGCATTATCCCCCACCCCCAGATTTGTTTGCCTCCTACGCCCATGGAGCGGTTATATGTATAAATTAATAATATCAGAATTTTGTGTATCTGTCTTGCAGCTGCTACAAACATGCTCAAAGTATGGCCTTTAATTGCCTCATTTGGCCACTGTTTATGGATGGTCCAATAGCCAAATGAAGCCAGAACTAAGCAGTCAAGTTTAGGGCCTGATTGTAAAATTATATATGAATCACTATAGAAATATTTTTGGAAATGTATGATCTACATAAATGTAAATTTAAATTAAGTAGGAAAATCTAGTAGGCGGGGTGAGGGACTAGATATAAGTAATGGGGTAGAAAGTGTAGAGGGTATAAGGGATGAATTATCATTCCTTATACGGATGAATGAGGTAGTACAGTCAATAGGGAGGTAGTACTAAGTAACTCAAGTATAGTGGCAGGCACTTCAGAACTACAGACTCATAAGGTGTATGCTTGCTAATGCCAGAAGCTTGCTAGGAAAAATGGGAGAGTTAGAATTATTAGTAATTAAGGAGAAATGGGATTAAATAGGCATTACCGAGACGTGGTGGGATGAATCTCATGACTGGACTGTTAATCTGGATGGTTATAACCTATTTAGGAAAGATAGGGGCAATGGTAAAAGAGGAGGAAGGATTTGTCTGTATGTTAAGCCTGAATTTAAGCCTATAGTCAGATAAGATATTTATGGTGGAACTAGCGGTAATGTTGAATGTTTGTGCGTAGAGTTAAATAGCGGAGCACCAGATTCAAAAATAATATTAGGAGTATCCTATAAACCATAATGGTAAAGAAAAGGAAAGAAAATCCCTTTGTAGTGGTGCACTCCTAGGAACCTACTATAATCAATTGTAGCCAACAAAACTTAGCTTTTAATAGTTATTAGAAAACCAAACACATGACACTACAGCTGCCAAATAATAAATATATTAATAGCACTACTGGCTAAACTGCATTAATCTTAACACCAACCAGATGATTGAATACAATGATGAAGAGAAAATAGGCAAAAAAGTGCTAAGTGCTGGAGCTAATACTGAAGTGAATTAGGACCCAAAAGAGTCCTATTGTGCAAATAAACTGTGAATTGATCAGTGTAAAGTGACTAAGTGTTACTTGGGGATCTTCTCACAATGATAAGGTGCTAAAAGTGCTTAATATCTCACTATTGATAATTTATATGAAATTAAGGTCCATACACATGATTGTTGTTTATATATATATATATATATATATATATATATATATATATATATAAAAAAGCCAAAAATTGAGGAAGTCACAAGGATAGTACTAATGCTAATATAAAGTCTGCTACTCCATGAATATATCCCTCTCTAATCTGTTTGCAAGTTGATTTACCTTAAAAGTAAAGGCTGATAAATTGCAGAGTGCACTAATTGTGTCCAGGTGAGAAGGCAGAAGTTAATATAAACAGGAGAAGAGGCGAACTGGTGAGCTTGCAAACATTTTCAGTATCAAGTGCAATTCTAGTAAAAGCATAGCGGTTCAAAGAAAAGGGAGGGCAGATTTATAGTGCAAATGTGGAAAACTTATACAAATATTTTATTTTATATTCTTTATTTCTCCCACTGAAATTTTGTAGACAATAATAATAATTATGAGTCAGTCCAGTGGCAACCTCATTCAGTGTACATCCTGTCATATGTATGCAATACTGGAACAGATGATCCAGGGTCCATACCTCTGTGAGAAGTGTGAGCATGTTGCCTCTCTGGAAGCTCTTATTGGAGAACTGGAGAGGAGAATTGCAGCACTTAGTGATATTGCTCCACTGGAAAGGGGGTTGGTGCTCACTGAGCACAGTTTAGCGGGGCCTGGTATGGAGGGTGGAGCTGGGGCTAGTGAGGATGTCCAAGGAGGTAGCTGGGTTACAGTTAGAAGGGGAATCAGGGGGAACCAGAGGAGGCAGGCCAGTTCTGAGTTGGCAAACACCAACAGATTTGCCAGATTGAGTGAAACAGTTGGGGATGTCCATTCAGGAATGGCAATGCCAGATAGAGCTGTTCCCTCTAACAGCCGGGATAACAGTTCTACTGGAGGAGTGGGAGGGCAGAATAGGAAGGGCAACAGACATTTTTATTATCAATCCTATTATTAGAAAGGTAGACAGGGTGATTGCAATAGAGAGTAAGACTAACCCGAAAATATTTTTTAAGTATATTAATGGGAAGAAGGCAAGGAAGGAAGCTATAGAAACATTACAATGTGACACAGGCCATCTGAAAATTAGTGACCAGGAAAAGGTAGATGAGCTAAATAGGTTCTTTTCTTCGGTATACACAAGGGAGGTACCAGTGGTTGGGATGGGGCTACACTACCTTTGCCAAATAATTGGTTAACACAGGAAGTAATCCAAAAGAGGTTGGAAAAAAATAATTTTAATAAAGCCCCGGGTCCTGATGGAATACATCCACGGGTACTGAGGGAACTGGGTTCTGTAATAGCCCAACCATTATATTTAATTTTTCAAGATTCAGTAAACACAGGGTCTCAACCAGATGACTGGAGAAAAGCAGATTTGATACCTATATTTAAAAAGGGAGCAAGAGCAAATCCTGGGAATTATAGACCAGTAAGCCTCACTTCTGTAGTGGGGAAACTTTTAGAAGGGTTAATAAGAAATAATATACAATAATATATCTATTTGAACAGGATAATAAGTAGGAGTTAACATGGATTTGAGGGATAGGTCATGTCAAACAAATCTAATTAGTTTCTATGAGGAGGTTAGTAGGAACTTGGACCAAGGCAACTCGTTGGATGTAGTCTTTTTGGATTTTGCAAAGGCTTTTGATACAGTGCCACATGGCAGACTATTGTTCAAACTAAGGGATACAGGAATTGCAGTAAATATCTGCTCATGGATTGAGAGCTGGCTAAAGGAAGCAAATAATTGGACTAATGTGGTAAGTGTTGTTCCTCAGGGTTCAGTATTAGGTCCTCTCCTTTTTAACATATTTATTAATGACTTAGAGGTGGAACTGGAAAGTAGTGTCTCCATTGTCGCTGATGATGCAACATTGTGGAAGGTAATTAAATCAGATAATGATGTGCTTTACCTTCAAAGGGATTTACATAGAATTGAGGAATGGGCATCTAAATGGCAGGTGAGATTTAATATGAATAAATGTAAAGTTATGCATCTGGGAAGGAAAAATCTAGGTATACCAGATATTGAAAGGGATTTGGGAGTGCTTGTGGACAACCACCTAGGTAACAGTGCTCAAAGCCAAGCAGCAACTGCAATGGAAAATAAAATATTAGCATGTATTAAGAAGGGTATAGAAGCAAGGGAAGCAAATATAATTCTGCCACTATACAAATATCTTGGAATATGGAGTACAATTTTGGGCATAACTTCATAAAAAGAGCGTATTGATCCAGGGAGAAATCCGATCGCCAATACCTGGGGTCAGGAAAGAATTAATTGTTTTCCCCTTTGCAACGATGGCTAAGTTTCACTTTTTTTTTTTTTTTCTGTTTGCCTTCCTCTTGATTAATAAAAAAAAAAAAAAAATAGTTGATTCATAATTAATTTGTAAAAGTAAATATCAAAGTATTTACCAAGAAATATCTGTCCCTGTCCATTCTTCTCTGTATCTATATAGTGTGCACACTGTAGAGAAATAAGACACAGACACGGTGTTTCTGTATAGTAGTTCTCCAAGCATTCTGTATTAAAAATGGCAGTTTACACGTTTATATGTAGAAAACGTTATCTGATCAAGCGTCACATGATTCCTTTGTCTAGGAATTAATAGCTTTATTGATTGGTTCAAAATTGCTGCAGTGTGTCGTCATCATACTGGTCAGTTTAGGGAGGAGCCGTCCATTTGTCCTTATTTGGTCACGGATGTATGCATCATCAGGCCACTCCCATTTGTAGTTCTGTCTTCCATCTTGTTTGTAGTTTCATTCTCCATTTTAGGTAACCTTCTTGTCATTATAAGTGAGTAAGGAATGCAGACAAGGATAATCACATGTAAAAAGACATTTTCCTAATTATCATCCATAACAGTCCCCCCTAAAATGTACTGTTTTTATGTTATTAATGAGTGTGCAACCTAAGAAAAGCAGCTGTGCTTATGTTAGTGCGTGATGAGGGGTAAACTCCCCCCTAAACACTAGGTGTATATCTGTCCCTGAGGATGAGGTGCATGACTGCTAGAAAGCCCTAAACATCTGTGCTGTGAACGCCCGTTCGTCTTTGTACATTTGAGTAGCCATGGCTTACCCATGGCCCCTCCTGCCACTGTCACAGACAAGTCAGATGCCTTTCCCTAGCCCCTTGTATCAGGAACATGTGGGACAAGGGGTTTATGTGGAAACCTCACTCCTAGATACAATAGACCATAACACTCTATGTGACTCCTCACAGTTGTCATCATCACAAAATTCTCGGTGCACAAAGGTTGATGTGACTCCAGTAACTGACTTCATAAAAATATGTTCGGACACATGGGGTAATACAGCAGGTAACAAATGCAAGAATTATCAGTATTGAAAGAAAGACAATGTCAACCTGTAACAATACTCTCTGCCACCCAAACCATTTATCCCAATAGTCTGTGTTTCCAGAATTCTCCTTCAATTCTTGTGCCAAGTTGTTTAGTTCTTTAATGGCTAAAGTAATCTTACCGTTTGGACCCATATTATCAGGTATGTAGGTGCAACAGTTGTCAGTGTCGGTGTCGGGGAGCATTTTACACCAATCATTGGTATCAGTGATTCAAATCCTGCGGCTATCTGGTTTCGGCCTTTGAACTCATCAAGCACCCCCCTTGGGACTCCACTAGAATCTATGTACACATGGGAATTAAAACTTTCTTTAGGTTCAGATGATGATGTATGTCTCTTCCTTCTGAACTGTGTCTGAGGAACATTATCTAGATCACCATAATAGGTTGGAACAATGTGTAACGGCATAGCATGGTGGCTTTAGTCATGGTACGTTCCCCACGCCATACTCCTGACAGTCTTACCCTGAGTTTCATATCTCCACACAACCAATATATGTCCCCCAAAGATTGTATCTGATTGACTAGCATGGTGGCTGAACCATCTCTATATGTGTGACAAAACCCATAAGGGAACCTCTGTAAGTTGAACCCCTGAGAAGCGTTTCTCCTGTAACACGTATAATTTCCAGGGTACACAGTTATACCTCTCCCTGGGTGGGGATTACTAGTCATCATGGGGTACGTTTTCCTCCATTGTTCACTTCTTCTGGACCTGCCGTCTTTTGCAATTCTTTGAGCAATTTTAAATCTGTTGGCAGAGTCTGCATTGTATAAATGTTTATTTCTCCATCCACCTCTCTCCTTTCCATTTCCTGTGATACCATTGCTGCCTTTTTAGCCATCTGGTCTGCTGTATGATTTCCTCGTGCTTCGTCTGAATTTAGCTTCCCATGTGCCTTTACTTTCAGTATGGCTACTTCCTTCGGGAGTGCTAAAGCATCTAGTAGTTCATGGATGGCTTTGTCATGCTTCACTGGAGTGCCTGCGGCTGTCATGCATCCTCTAGCTCTCCAGATTACTCCAAAGTCTTGAGTCATTCCCAGAGCATATCTTGAGTCTGTGTAGATGTTGGCTCGGACTCCTGTCGCAACCTCACAGGCCTTGGTCAATGCAATCAACTCTGCTTCTTGTGCTGACATGGAGGAAGGTAGTGAGAAGGCTTGCATCACATCTTTTTCTGTAGTCACAGCATATCCTGTGTGATCTTTCCCATTCTCATCAGCATACCTTGATCCATCTACATACAGAGTGATGTCTGGGTCTGTCAGGGCAAGGTCTTTTACATTCGCAAGGTGTGAGGTCTCCATTTCCATTTGTTGAAGGCAGTCATGAGGTGGATTTGTGAGTCCTGGGACTGCATATGGGTCTCTGGCTTGTATACTGGGAGTGCTGTCTGCTTGCCAGTGGAGAGTTTTCTTTTCCACTCCTTCCTCTTCCAACTCCTCTTCCTCTGCAGATTCCCACTATTTTAATGCAGCTCCTAATGTCTTCCATCCATCCGGTGCGAACTTGGATATTGCAACATGTGGAATTTCTGTATCCCAATGCTTGTAGAGCGCTTCTGCTTCTTGTGGGGGCTCCACCGTAAATGCACTATCACCTGCTGCATTGTTGTACAATGTCCTTAGATTTAAGGTGACCTGCTTCAATTTAGTGAGACTTGCTTCATATTGGAAACCTCGGCCTGGAAATGTTTATTCCACAGCGTGCAATATAGAGGGTCTTGTGTCACATCTGTGAGCGTCTGGCCGTTTCCACCACCTTCTAGTAGACGTCTTTTTACATATAGATTGGTTATTCCTGAGTTTGGGTTCAAAATCAGGTTGTACAATCAGGCTGTACAAAAGTATCCATCTTCCTTTCTCCCCCCTCTGGAAATGGTAAGAGAGTGGCTGGATTGAGAACATAGCATCTCTGTAAAGTAACATTGGTAGAAGAAGGGAACATTGCAGACGGAGGTGTCTGGATGTAGTCATGTGCTTAAGTAGTCTGCTGTATGATGGCTGCAATATTATGTGGTGCCAGAACTGTCAGAGGATAGCCACGGACTATATACATCATATATGTAGAAGGATTAATTCGGGGGTTAAGGGCTGCCTGTTTTCTTTCCCTGTATTTAATGTTTGCAAACTATTCAAATACAGACTCCACTTTAGATCAAATTCACATGCAAAATCTTTCTTCCAAATCACTTACTATAACATTCTAGGAACTATTCGCTTCAGTCCCGTACTTAACTTACCATAATTCCCAACTAACACTCCACTTCTTCCTTCATAGTTACCATAAGTGGAACAGTGCCTAGGTGAGGTCTGGCACTTACACAAACATAACAATTAGTCTTATTATGTGATTCTACGTTATATGTCGTCCATTCCAGTCATAAATTGAGGTCTGTGAACCCAGTCTCATTTGCTAGGGTTCCTTGGTACCTAGGTTCACTGATATCAGTCATCTGGGGTAATGCCTGAGTGTGTTGTACTTGCATTAGTCCTTCTGATATGAGTGGTGCATTTAGATCTCTGAGCATAAATTTACCAATCCGTCCTTTTGCTTCTCCTCTAACCCAGCCACCTATTAGGTATGTACCTGCGTCTGTGGGTCTGGGGGTGAGTCGCATGTTAGCTCCAGTCTTGCCATTTGGCGAGCATTTGCCTGGCTTTATTAGAGTCATACGTTCAAGTAAAGGGCTTCCACTCAAATCTGTTCTATCTAAGGCACTCTGTAGTCTGTAGCCCCAAGCTGTCCCAGTGTTCCATCCTACAGCTTCCCAATGACTACAATATTTTTCCCAAGTCTGATCTGTAACACATATGTGTATACATGTGCTGTGAGTGTATTTGTACAAGTTACATTGTTGAGTCACGCTTAGCTGTTGGCAACATACAACATGACAATAATCAAAAGACAATGTGATCATATGTGGTTTAGATGGATTGTACCAAAATGTAATACCATCTTTCTTCTCACTAATGAATGCAGAAGGTTCTACTTTAGTTAAGAACAGACAGAAAAGGATATGTGTTATGATCATCATGATGTTGGCTGCTGTGGGTCTGGTGCTGCTTGCAATAAGATGCATGATCTGGATTCCAGAGGATTCTTCTTTTTTTTTTTTTTTTTTTTTTTTTTTTTTTTTTTTTTTTTTTTTTACAAATCTCTTGACCAGGACCCAAGCTCCAGGAAGTAGTTGATGAGTACCAGTGTCTACTTCTGGATCTGGAATAGGAGAAAACACTTGTGCATGTATTTTAGTCAGTGCTTGAGATAAAACAATCACATAATCAATAAATACATCAGATTTAAACTTCAATTGCTGAGGATAATAAGGATCTCTTGAGGGGACAGAGAAAAACTTCCCTTCTCTTCCATCCTTCCTCTAAGACTGCTCCCAGCAGGAATGATTGATTACCACTGACTGTTTTATCCTGTATAATATCTGACAAATTATTAGCCTGATTTACTATTTCATCCGGAGCGCATTCTATTAATAACTCACAGAATTCTGTATCACCGTTGCAGACAGGCGTGTAGGAGTTGATTTACATGAGCAGAGATTGCTAATAAAAGCTTAAGAAGCTTAATAAAACATTGAATGTCTCCTATACCTTCCTTTTAAGAAAGATTACTATTCCCAAGGAGTAGTGGATACAGGGCACCAACTCCAGGGGAGATAGCATATTAGAAAATTGCTTCGTCATAGGTTTTAAAAGGGGTTGGTCCTAAAGTTAGTCAACTCCCATTTTTAAGTTGGGAGCCATGATGGGGCGGTGGCTGTGTGTTAAGAATTTCATGGTTTCTTGTTCCACAACCCAGGGTGTAAAATGTAGCAAACACCATTCTTCTCTCAATAATACAGACAGACATATTTTCACATAAAACTCTAATACGCACACAGAGTAGATGGGAGGAGGGAAGGGGAGTGGTTTGCTTTGCTTTGTCATAAGATGGGGTGGCCAATCCCTCTCATACAATGCAAACCGGTCACCTCCCTCTTCAAAGAGTACAGTATCGAACACACAGAAACTTCAGACAAAATATTTCAAAAGAATACACGCATATGTATGTACTTCACAAACACATCTGTCTCACACTTACAAACGAGATAAACTATAAATCCTCCACTGATTTCAGTGGTGGACACAAATTCTCTAACCTGTATTCCTCAATTGTATTGCAAAGAAAAGGAATTACAGCAAATACTCACACATTTACTTGCGGCAAACACAAGACAATCCATCTACTTTATAAACAAAAGCAATCAGAATATTATATAAATGTATGTAAGGAAAAGTTCCTTAATATTTCTGTGTTGATACCTTAAACAGCATAGCAATACAGTAAAATATGTTAACACCTTCAAATACAACCTAGCATTGGCGTAGGAAGAATTCTAAGATTCGTCCTTCAAATAGTTAAACCAGATGGGAGGGGGTGGATGAGGAATTTCTCTCTGGATCTCACTGCAGCTGTGTGATCAAGGTCAAAAAAACACACAGAGCAGTGTCTCAACTCCAGCACTTTGAGGGAGAGAAGTTCTAAACTGCACTTCTTATCAAAACATGCATAACAACCAGCAGTGACATAGCATATAACATTATAATCATCAAACCTTTTCTGCAGAAAACTTAAGATTCAAAAGACATATGATTTCAAGACCATGCGCATATACGACACACACATGTAACCACCCGTAGTGAATGACAGACGTCCCTTAAAGTTTTCAGGCTACTTCTTCCGGCCCAAACATCGTGACCCTCAAGGGATATCGTCTTATCCAACATGCATAGACATTTCCCAGGGAAACAAATATCTATTTCCCCAGGGCACACATATGCAAGTTCGTATTTGTGACCTCTGGTTTTATATATGCACGTCTCTGGGTGCACTCATCTGTCTTCCAGATAATCACAAACACACATGTGTGTGGGTCCTGAACCATATGTCTAAAGAATTCAAATTCACAATATCAACAGACCACACACATACACAGGCGACAGATATCACTATTTTTTTTTTTTTTGTACAGGGTTCTTAATGGACTTGAGGCAAAATATCACCTGTACTTTTGTAATCGTCACTTACAACAGAGCTAGACAACGGGCAGAATTCCAAGAACAGGTCTACACGGATAAGGTACTAATCATGTCCTTACCGTGTATCGGAGGGGATCAGGCTCCGCCTGTTCTCATGAAGTCTGTCCGCAATCCCGTCGCTGCAGTTTCGATTAAACCTCAAGTCCCATCTGGGGTGCCATTTGTAAAAGTAAATATCAAAGTATTTACCAAGAAATATCTGTCCCTGTCCATTCTTCTCTGTATCTATATAGTGTGCACACTGTAGAGAAATAAGACACAGACACAGTGTTTCTGTATAGTAGTTCTCCAAGCATTCTGTATTAAAAATGGCAGTTTACACGTTTATATGTAGAAAACATTATCTGATCAAGCGTCACATGATTCCTTTGTCTAGGAATTAATAGCTTTATTGATTGGTTCAAAATTGCTGCAGTGTGTCGTCATCATACTGGTCAGTTTAGGGAGGAGCCGTCCATTTGTCCTTATTTGGTCACGGATGTATGCATCATCAGGCCACTCCCATTTGTAGTTCTGTCTTCCATCTTGTTTGTAGTTTCATTCTCCATTTTAGGTAACCTTCTTGTCATTATAAGTGAGTAAGGAATGCAGACAAGGATAATCACATGTAAAAAGACATTTTCCTAATTATCATCCATAACAAATTAACAACTAATTAATTACTAATCCTCATATTGCAGATCAGAGGAGATCTTAAAAAGTAGAACTTGATGGACTGACAGTCTTTTTTCAACCTTAATTACTATGTAACTATGTAAAATATGTTGTTAAAATCTAGTTATATTACTTTAGTAGCATCTGCTTTACACACACCAGTACCTATTGTATGTTGGAGAATCTAGATACTGGCCCAGCAGCATTAAAATACCAACCTAAAGGACCACTGTAGTATACTGTACAATTAATTAGACCACAATACACCATTTTTATGAATCTGGTGTTCCCTGGAGGCATCTATGATATACTCGTGAAGATTGTGTGTGTGAAAGGAGCAGTAGCACAGGTTGTGATTGGTACAAGCTGCCGGTTTCTGAGCACGTGTGGAGGAAGCTTGTAGGTGTCAAATGTAAAACAGCCAGTTTAACGAATCCACCTCACTCTTCTACATGGATAGACATGTACAAGAAGATATGCACAAGGTAATTATTTTCTGCTAATGCCTTTAATTTGTTACATGGATCATATGTGCAGATGTTTTCTTGAACTACAGTGGTCGTTAAAGGTCCAGTGTATGCACTTTTCATGCTATACCTACACAATTTAACATTAAAATACATGTGCAAATAGCAGCAGACCTTTAGCCAGAAAATATAATTTAAAAAAAAGTTTACCGTATTACTGGCCACTGTTGTACCCTTCTCCACCTATCATTGTCCTGAGCACTACTGATATTAAGTGAAAGATTTGAACTGTGATAATGTTGATTAGGCTGTCTTATTATGGCTTGAATAATGGTATGTCGGAATCCTTTCTATTGTGCTCAGGAGAACAAAACAGGTGGGGAGGGGTTCAGTAGCAGCCATTAATGAAGTACACTGTTTTTAAAAAAAAAAATCTGGCTAAAGGTTTGATTTGCTCCTTTTTTTTTTTTATGGTAAATTTAAAAATGTTTAACATGAAAAGTACTTACACTGGCTTTTTAGAAGACCACTGCAATTCGTGATAAAACACTTGTTTGTTAAGTATGTACCAAACTAACCATATTATCAGCTGTGTAAGCCATTGACAGAATTTTTTTGGGGGGGAAATCAGAATTTTTGAAGATTGAGTACAAGTATTCATTTTCTGCTTGTTAAATCAAATCCTGGGAGCTGGATGGTGGAGATGTGTGTTTGTAGCTCTCAATGGAGGGTGGAGTGGGGAGGAAGGAATAGGCAGAAGTCTAGAGCCTTTATTGGATTATAAGGTAAGACTAAATATAACACTGAACCCCTTCACCATTACTGGGCCAGAAGCAGACCCCTTGCATCATTCAATGCAACCATAGTTCTCTGGAAAATAAAATCTCTCTCTCTCCCCTTCTTTCTCTGTCTCTCCTCTCCATGGATCCCTCCCGCATCCTGCAGAGGCAGGCATCAAAGTATTTTTTTTTATATATGAGTAATAGTTATCTGTTCGGTCTCTCTCTCTGCTCCCTCTCTAGAGTGAGGGTGCAGCAGGTGGAGTGAGGCTGCGCTCTGTGTGCTCTCTGTCTCGCTTCTTCCCTCTGTCTCTCCCCCCTCTGTCTGTTGAGCACCGTGCATCGCATGCATAGTACCAAGGCCGGCACATGCAGTTGCATTATTCCCCTGGCGTGTACGCCAATCAGCTTGTGAGAAGCGCCCGTGCAGAACGCAGGGTATTACTCACAACTGCTAACTATTATAGTGCAGTGTCCTTGCATTGTAAGAAAGCCCTAACAATGCAAATACCAGACAGTTTCGGGAAAATCAAAAATTGCAGGTTTTATTACTCATTCAGTAGAAATATCTATAATTTCTTTATTTTTGAAATACCATATGTATTACAAATTTTTGGCATTTTCTCCATACAAGAAACTATTCAGTGGTTTTTTTAAGCATTTTATAGGTCTTCCCTTTTGAATTGCACACAATTACTTTTACAGTTAAAAATGATTTACTTTCCGGTCTGTAAAAACAACCTAAAATGCGTTTTGTTCTTACTGAAAACACTACGCAGTTCTGTGAAATAGGTGCAATTGCTGTTTGACACGTAAAAAGAAACAACAAAACATGGATGTTGAATTAAAATGATCATATTCAAGAAATGTTCCACAGGCATTGTTTTAGAGTGAAGTTGCTGCAAACTTAAATCACATGGATGTTGGCATAAACCAAAGCCATTCAAATGAGATACAAAAAAGTCAGCTTTTCAGCTAAGAAGTGTGAAGGAATAAGAATTGCTGGCTTATTTGGGATACACTGTGACTATATCATATCCCTCAGGCGGTGCCATGCGCTCCCGAGCGTGCTTTTCACAGTACATCTTCTCTTCCACAAAGAAATGACCCTTTTGTTTGAGGTTTGTCCCACAGTCGCTGCACACGTAGCATTCTGGGTGGCGAGGCTTGTCACGGATTTTCACAAAGGCTCCCCTATGAGAAATATCACAGTCAGTCCCATAGAGTAAACAATAACAGGATATGAAATTCCTACGTTTTCTAATACGCCCTCATTTGGAATATGGAGTACAATTTTGGGCACCACTTCATAAAAAGGACATTTTAGAGCTGGAAAAAGTACAGAGGAGGGCAACAAAACTAATAAAGGGAATAAAGAGGCTAAGTTGTGAAGAAAGACTAACCAAACTAAGCTTATTTACTCTAGAAAAAAAGGCATCTAAGAGGGGATATGACAACCTTATATAAATATATCCAGGGTCAATACAAGGCTTTGTCAAGGGAACTTTTTGTGCCAAGAGCTTTTCAACTGACAAGAGGACATCCTTTGATATTAGAAGTAAATCTATTCCACCTTAAAGAAATAAAAGGGTTCTTCACAGTAAGGGGTGGTTAATCTGTGGAATTCTCTAACAAAGTAGGTGGTGACAGCAGATTCGATAGATAACTTTAAAAAAAGGATTGGATATATTTTTAAATAAAAAGGGCATTAAGGGCTATCCTGGATAAATAAAGAGGGATTATTGATCCAGGGGTGAATCCGATCGCCAATATCTTCGGTCAGGAAGGAATTTTATATTTTTTTTTCTCTGTTGAGACAATTGGCAAAGTTTCACTGGGTTTATTTTTCTGTTTGCCTTCCTCTGGATTAATAAACAATAAATCTGCGTATTGAAGATAAGAGGAGATCTAAAAAGGTTGAACTTGATGGACTTAAGTATTTTTTTTTAACCTAAATTACTATGGCCCTCATTCAATTGCGATTTGGCCATCTGATTAGTGGTCTAAATAAGCACATAGCATATTTTTTTTAAAGAAGTTTTTAGTTAGTGAAAACCTTGCTTTTGAATATATGCTTACTAACTAAAAACTTCATTAAAAAAATATGTTATGTGCTTATTTAGAGCCCTATTCAATTGGCCAAATTGCAATTGAATGAGGGCCTATGTAACTATATAGGCAGCATATTTAAAAATGTAAAAAATGAATAATAACCTTTTATTTTTACTTTTAATAATTTATTTTCTTTTATATGCAATTATGCTTAATGAAATCTATCATTTGTTTTTTGTTAAACAACTTCCTGAGGGAGGAGGAGACATTGAATACATAGAATGGTTCCTGCATTGTGGCAATAAGGCATATGTATACATGGACACACCCTCCAGAGAAAGTAGCAGACATGATCAGGTTAGAGCGGAAAATAGCAGCTTTCAGTGAATAATAATTTCTTGTAAAAGTTAGATTTTTTTTTAATCTAAAAACATTTTTCATGTGTGGTAACAGTGTCAGCAACTTCACTTACACAATGCCAGATCCACAGTGATCACAGATGGGCAGGTTTGCCCCACTTCCCACTGAAGCTGCTACTTTGTTTGTCGGTGGCCTCACGCTTCTAAACCCGGATGGCTTCTCCCCTGAAGAATTAAACAACATGAACAATCAGTGCTTCAATATATTTTCTTTATTACTTTATCTCTGATGCTAGACAGATTTATATGGTCTGCAAATTCACATGCAGTGACAGTGGATCATGTTAGATTGTGACAAAAAAAAAAACAACATCATAATTAGAGCAAAACAACTTTACCAGATTTAGCTAACAAATTTTTCAATGTGGTAGGTTTTTCATATATATTTGAGGTCTTGTTTGTGGAAAATATTAAGTGACTTCTCCTGAATCTTTATGTAATGACAAATCTAAGGAGTCAGATTTATATTATACACTAGCGACTTGCCCGTCAAAAAATGACGGCAATAAAATTGTAAGGCAGGTAATGCTGTTTGGTTCAGACATTAATTTTGTTGGTGTTCCGAGATGCTTCGGCGCTCATTGTTTCTAATGTTTTTCGGGTCGCTTCCTTGTTTTCGGATCTAGTACGTCTTTTTCGGAAAATAGGTGTTTGGTGGTATTTTGCGTCTTTAGAGAGCTGTAGCCTCGTTTCATTTTTTTCTGTGGCCATTTTTTCTCTCGCTTAGGGGATTTTCAGGTGTCTAAACTCTTATTTGTTGTTAAATTGAGGTGTAACTTCAGTTTTCGAGCCAGCAACTGAGGCCCTCGCTTCTCAAGGGCCGCAGGCTCGCTATGCGAGCCTGCAGCGTTAGCAACAGGCCGCATGCTCACGACTATATATGTGATGATTGCTCTGCTTTCTAAGTTTACTGGATTAATTATTTTTGATTTAATTATATTTATGTCATGAATGTGTTTTTACTACATGGAACTGTAATGGGTCTTGATAATTTGCTAAGTCATTCAGCAAATACTCAAGATTTAATTAGAAATGTTTTCATTTTCTATTACAAAGTGTTCAGTTTTCGAAATAAAAAAAACTCCTTAAACAAGTCACTAATGTAAATAAATAACAGACGAGTGAACATGCAAGTAAGACAAGTGAAAAGCATTCACAGGATGCAAATGTGATAAATAGGCTAGGGCACATGTGAATCGCTTTTTCTCTTTCTTTAATCTATCTACTACCTGGTTCTATGAAATGACTGGTTGAACCTGTAAATAAATGTTCTGTGCTTTCAAAATCTGGCAAAAAAAAAAAAAAAAGAGTAATAACACATGAAATATTTTATCCTGTAATGTTGTTACAAATAATTATATGAAACGTAACTATGTTAAACAAAAATACCCTTTTAACATTTGTAAAATGAATGTTTTTTATTACATACACCTGTACACTGTAAAGGAAAATCTTCTGATACTTGTGAAAACCTTAGTTTGTGTTTAAAAGGGTAATGTCATCTCATCTTCTATACATTTTAACTACAGATAAATTCCTCAATAATTCTATTGCTGTAACGAATAGTAGTTGCACATTTAAAGTGTTAGGTGTGGCTCCTCATCTGCCAGTCCTAATGGACAAAGATGTATGTGTCAGATTTTGGTTCAGCTCATACATCTTTGCCACATAATGTCTTAGATTTTAGGTTCGGCTAATACATCTTTGTCCTTGAGCACTGGCAGTTAATGTCTCAGTTTTTAGGTTCAGCTCATCTTTGACGAGTGCCAGATAATGTCTTGGGTTTTAGGTTCTACTCATATATCATTGTCTTTTAGGCCTGCCACATATTGTCTTGGGTTTTAGGTTTGGCTCATACATCTTTGTTCCTTAGGACTGGCAGATAATGTCTCAGAATTTAGGTTTGGCTCATACACATTGTTCCTTAGGAGTGTCAGATAATGTCTCAGACTGGCAGTGATCCTGAGAACGACTGCTCTATATCTAGAAAACTCTACAATCCTGGCAGTCCCCATATGTACCCTAGATTATAAACTCCTTGACTTGTGTTCTTATTATCCTTGTAACTTGACTGTTTTCTGGAATGTTATTCCATTGTGCAGCTGTGCATAATATGTTGGCTCTTTTGTGACCCAGTATAGATCTACGGTCTTGTAAGTACCTAAAGCCCAGATGTTATTTGTGGGCATAGGATTTGTTCATAAAAACAGTGCGTGACCGACATCACACTCCATATGCCAATCATAAACCTTCCATTATGTCTTAATTAGTAGTCCCTTCTTATAACATAGTGTTCAAATATTTCAGCACAGCTGTTACGCATAGAACATCTTGTTTGTTTTCTAACCTAATTCAGACCTTTTAAAGCTTTTGTAATGCATTGGGCTTAAAGTTATTTTCCAACCACAGAGCTGTGGTTTAAGATTATTTTTATTCATTCTTGAGTTTAAAAATAAAAATAAGTGTATTATTTAAACAATTTTACTATTAAATGACACTTTAGTGGTCTTATAAAGGACTCTATAAAGAATAGAATATAGCTTTATAAGAAAAGAAAAAACTTTTATAAACTTTTACTGTGCATTTAAACAGGGCAATTCGTTTTTCTGAAAACCTTTTGAGACTGATCTGTAAAACACACATTAGTAGAAGGCAGTGGTGAAACATTAGCTGCTTTCAATGTACACAAATACACTTTCTAGTCACCTCCCACTATCATACTGCAAGTAAAAGATGTCTGATTGGAGATAATTCTCCCCACTTTAGAGACAATACAACATTCAGGGGCTGGAGAGATAGTGGGCTCATAAGGCATCATATTAATTTTATCCATTTCTGACAATTCCATTCATGAGAATAATATTAAGTTATCTAGTTAAAACATTTATATAAACACAACTTTGATAAATGAAGGTATAACTGCTCTAAGTGGGTGAAAATAATGTATCCTCACAATGGCTGTCTCTGTTAGTCCATATGATTTAGCAGTGAGGGTACTTACCTTTTTCATCAGTCTCTAAAATTTCCTGCAGTACAAGGAAAGAAGCGGATTGTCTTGGAGGCTCTCCTGACTCCTGATTCTCCTGGAGCATCTTATAAACTTCAGAGTCTTTGTCAATAGCTCGAGTGTTTGTTGGCTGGATTGGATCTGCACTGTATGACAAAAATAATAAATATCGGGCTTCAGTTCAGCAACATTTTTTAAAGTAGTTCTTTTTAGGCAGTTTTTTACTGTTTTAGATAAATGTTATAACTAGCTTGCTTAATTAAACTTATCCTAAACCTAATGATGACATAACATTTATAATCACTTACTTCTAAGAAGCCCCCAGAGTAACAGTTACTCAGCTTCTGGAATTGCCCCCTTTCTTCCTATTCTCGCTCATGTTACACAGCTGAGATCCTTCACACTAGCAGTGTAATGCTGTTAGCAAACAGTGAAGTGCACTGGTAGTGTAAAACTCCTAATCTGTTACAGCTGTGAAGCATTGCAGCATACAAGAGAGAGAACAGGAAGAAAAGGGGCAATTCCAGATGCTGAGAAACTTACTCTGGGGGTTTAATAGAAGTAAAGTGTGAATTTTATATCACAGTTACATTGGGGATAAAATTAATTAACATAGCAACAAAAAAATGTTGATGGAAGAGTGTCTTCAACTGTGATGAGGTCATCTGTGCTTCTCCCCCCCCCCCCCCCCCCCCCCCCCCCCATTTGAAAAATACTAATAATTCTCTGTGATATGTGGTGATAGAGGAAAGGAATTTAAGTATGTTTGGGATAAGTATAAGATTATCCTAGGATTTATATTAATCCAAACATTCAGGTTGATATAATGGGCAGACTAAATGGACCTTTTTGGTTCTTATCTGTCATTAAAACCTATATTTAGAAAAACAAATGCTAAGAGTAACGTGTTTATATCTCACTATTGTCATAAACAGATACAACCCACTTAATAAACATAGTTGTGAACAATTGATAACAGAACTGGCTTCCAAAATAAATATTGTCTTGAAGTCGTTGTGTTCCGCAGATACATTTGAGACTTGAGGCTTTCTTTTCTGCCAGAAGGTCAGACTATAAGGAAGAAGTGATGAACTGCTTCAGATTGGCAAATAACATTGTGACACTTATTATTATTCTAGTGTTGTGGAAATGGGGTCAGGTCAATTCCATTCCGTGGATAGGAAAAATAAGATTGTGGGTATTTTTCAAGCATATGAATTAAAACTCTTGTTACGGAAATGTCCCCCAGGTTTCAATAAATCAAATGGAAACAACTTATAAAACTTCTGTTCTTATCTATTATATCAGTTCCACTCTCTCTCATCTTTTCCGGTTTTCATTCTTTCCTGCACAACCCTGTCTATGACCCTCACTCATTTGATCAAACCGATGTCTTTAAGGGGTTTTTCTTTATGACTCTCTAAAGAATAGTTAGATAAGGCTCGATAAGAAAAAAAAACATTTACTGTGAGTTAAACAATTACTTAAAAAAAAAAAAAAAAAGCATGCTCCAAGTCAGTACAAGATCACTCTAAATTCTGTATTGTCTCAGGAGTGAGGGGGGGGGGGGGAGTACCAAATTGAAAACTTAGTAGTAGGCAGTAGAGTAACATGAGCTGCTAGCAATACACACACACATATATGGACTAATCACCTCCAACTATCATGCTGCAAGTACAGGATGGCTTTTTGAAGGACATTTCCCTCTAGTTGGCTTCCATGCTAGAAACAATACCTCATTCAGGGGGTTGAGAGATAAGGAGCCTATATTGCTATTTCAAAAGTAACAAACTAAAAATTGCTTTCTCAGTTTTGTTTTACGCTACCTAAGCTTGGTTCAAATATGGTGGAACTGCACTTATTTTTATAAAACACTTAAAAGTGTTTTGTTTTTTTCTATTGAAATACATTTCATGTTATATTTTATTGGGGCTATCACTGTACACCAACCATATTATAGGTCAAAAAACATTATTGATATCACACATAGTATTCAGCAGCTATCAGCACTGAGGGTCCACAAGGTACAAACACTTGAACAAGCAGGTTACTTATATTTTTTCTGGACATCACCTCCATGTTAAAGGGCCAGCTTCTTGAAGCTTATCCATGTTACTCACCTTGCACAAAATGTCATAATGTCCCCAAAATAAAAAAGGAACAACCAACTAAAAGTGAAGAGGCAGCATGCAGATGTATCATTTAGCAAATCAAACTAAACTGTTTTGACAAATAGACAACTTTTTGGTCTCACCCATTCAGACAAATGTTCAGTTGCTAGATTGAAATGGATGTCATATTCAATACAATCTACTTTGATTAGACAAAGTACTTTATTAACACGGATTATAAGTTAGGGGCCATGTGACTCCATGATATGACTCATCTTCCATTACACATTCAGTATCAATACTTGGTGACATCATTCTCATTGTCTACATTGTGTTAGTACATTCAGTGTTGGATGCATCAAGCAGAAGGTGAATCCAGATTAGAAAGTCAGCCACTGTTAGCAGCCGACGGGAAAGGAAACACAAAGTAGAAGACGGTTGGGAAGCCACAAGCAGTGCCAACCTGCAAAACATGCTCTCTGTGTTGCGTACTAGCATGCCCGGCAGAGTTACCTGATGTAAGTTGGGTTAATGGAAGAGATCTGTCCCTGTAAAGTATCCATTATATTTTCCTGGGAATAGAGCTGTAAGGGGGAGTTAAACTGGACGTGCATGACTTTGAGGCCAGGGACGTCCACTTCCACAGGGCTGTTGGGACAGACCTGAGCAGCTTGTTTTAGATCTTCAGGAACCACACGCACTTGAGTTGGAATGGAAGAAGTGCTGTGCCTCCGTTGTAAAGAGGAGCAGGAGGTACGTGATTGAAGAGGCTTATAGACAGATGCGAGGGGAGCTTTAAACATAGCGGTAGGAGATAAAGGTCTTTCGAAAAAGATTAGTGTTCAACAACAGAAGGGAGGGAAATGGAAATAATAATTAGTAAAATGTGTGTGTATAACAAATAGCAATACTAAATAATTAAAAACACAATAAGTGAAAATTATCATCTCACCATGAGATACAGAACAAAAAAAGGAGAAAGGGCTTCTATTAAAAAAATCACTTAAAATGTCAGCTTCCATTCTCCACAAATATGGAGGTGTAACTGGCAAACCATGCAAGTTTAACAAGGTTTACATAATTAATCGTCTCTAAGTGTGTTTGTTAATATAAAAGAATGTAAATATATTTGTGCCTTATAGTGGCCCTTTTAAAGGGCAAGTTCCAAACACTTTATAATATAGTGTAGAGCAGATTGGGCAAACTCTCTTGCTTAATGATCCAAAGATGAAATTACTGTTCCACTGATAGATCTATTTGTACTATAAGAAGATGGAGATTCATGATACCTACCCTTAAGGCCTGGAGTTAGATATCCTTGAGATATTGAGGTATTTTATGATACTATCTCACCAACACTGTGTTCCTGAGGCAACCATGTTAGATCTTTAGTAAAAGGTTAAAAACTGAGGTTAGGCTAAGGATTTAAGCTATTATATATGGTTGAAATTGATAGATATCCAATAATAGATTATAATTTCATAACATTTACATCTTGTTTACAAATCTGTAGAATTAGTGAGGAGTATAAATTGCTAAAAGTTCCTTCTTTATTAATATCTATTAGATATTTGTTACATTGTTATCAAATAAAAAGGGAAAACTCATTGGTTTTTGATCCTTTTGAATACCATAAAATAAGATCTCTTGTCAAAATAGTTTTAACTGGAAAAATGTCTTATTTTCACTTACTTTAATGTTTAAATTGTCAAAGGATAGAATATTAATAACCTAAATAATTTATCTGAGTTGGAACTTTAGTTTAATTGTGGTCACAACAATATGTCAGTGTATAAGCTATATCGGTTCTCTTTGAGTGGTGAATTGAAGGATTCAGAAAATAATTTAAGGAGGTGGGAGGAGTCTCAGAATGGGGGAAAAGTAATGATTTTAGTTAAATCTAATATCCATTACTAAGAACAATAATACAGCCATTTTTGGTATTTGGTCTTAGAAACATTCTTAAAAGGGATGTGGAAGGTTTCTGAATTTCACTAGGAATATAATATACTTTTATGTACTTTATTAAGAAGTGTTTAAAAGGTGTTTTCTGACTAAAATATTACAAATAATCCCTGTTTTTTCAGTGTACCTAAGTAAATGAGACAGGGGTTGTCTCATAGCAACACATTAGTGGCAACATTCTGCAACATGCTCATTGAGAGAGGTAGTGACAGGATAATTTGAAACATTGAACTTGTGTACTCATGGGCAAACTCAAACTGGTAAAAATAGATTTTAAGCAGAAAAGAAGAGAGCTTTTAAAGACTTCCTAATAGAATAAAGTACTTCAAAGTAAAGAGGTAAGTGTATTATATTCCTAGTGAAATCCCAAAACCTTCCATAGCCCCTTAAGAGGAATTTATTGGAATACTGATACTGTTGGAAAGGTTTTGGCTAAACTGCAGATACCATTCATGTATGCCCTAAAGGTGGTAAAACATATCGCACATTTTTAAAGAACATAAATAGCATTTTGAGACATAAATGTCCCTTGTATACAAAGAAAATGTAATTATTATGTTTTTAATTTTAATTAGGAGTAAGTGCATTTTAGGTGTAATATTAAGAGTTTAACTACAACATCAATTAATTATTGTACTTGGGGCTTTACAACAACACTTTAATTCAGTATAAAAATAAAAAATGGAACTACGGCAATTTAACAGATTATTTTGATAGATAATAGATATAGATATGTATACACATATATGAAAATATTTTAATGTTGATTCCTCAACACACAGCAAAACATTTGTAAATGTATTTTGCTGTCTATGTAAACAGATAAAACATCAATAGATGCCCTTTTTGATTGGATAGAAGCAAAAGAGGTTCCTGGAAAAAGGCTATGGGTGGAATACAACTACCTGTATATAGGAACTCAGATTAACTTTTAATACGAGTTTTCAGTCTTCTTGGATGCTTTGGGAAAAAGCACTTTCTGCAAAGATTCTAAGCTCAAAACAGGGTCCTCCATTTTTGGAATTTTGTTAATGCTGTATTTTCCCTTGTTTTTATCCCCTGTATTGATCTACAGAATATGTTGGCGCGTTACAAATAAAAGTTAATAATAATAATAATACATATCAATCTATAAATATTGTTTTTCCACAAATTGATCCTGTATCTCGTGGTGGGACCATAACTTGTTTCTCTATTGGCTTAACTAACAATTGCTGGTATATATTTTTAACAATAAATAATACATTATGGACTTAATTAAATAAAATAATTGGCTTGTGAATTGTTAAAAATAGTTTTCAAACTCTTATTTCTGCTGAGATTTTCAACTAATATTACACAATGCCTCATTCTGAAATAATGGAGTGTTATCAGATTCTCGAGACCAGATTAATGAATCTAGATATTTCACCATAGTATAAAAAGTACATGTCATATTCATGTATGTATTACTTTTTGATTTTATTATAATGGAGTTACTAAAAACTGTCTGGCTGTGTCTTGGTGTTGTTTATACTCTCACATTAACACTAAAAATATAGTATGAAAGCACCTGGTAAAACCTGATGTGGATTTTAGTGGCTGGTAAGGCATACTCAGAGCACGCTGAAATGCCACCGGTCTCTGGTAAATGAAGAAACACACAGTTAGTTTCCATTTGACAATGATCTGCAGCAGGTGTATTAGGAGAGAAAAGATGATAATGTTACAAACACAGGAAAACCCAAAATGTATGTGAGGGTACATAAAACACAACATAAAATGTGGCCGGAAACCCCCATGGCCAGTTGAAGATACATAGTGAGAGAATGGAAGAGTGCACATATGGTTGATGGAGGGAACCATTACAAACATGTATCTTGACCAATGAACCCATACAACTGAAGCGTGGACCATGTAGAAAATTGTATCTTGACTAGAACATCCATACAACTTGAGGATTAACAAGTGGACACCACATGATGTGAGAATTAACCATTTGAAAAATGTAGCTTGACCAGTGAACATATACAACTGACGCATGGACAAGTGGACACCATGTGCCTGGAGGATGACCCAGTAGAACATTTAACTTGACCAGTGAAACCATACAATTGGAGGATGGACACCACATGCCTGATCATAGACCAGATCAATAAATTAAGCAATCTGATATACTCACGCTTTGATTGGCACTTGGGCAGCAGGGGTGGATTTGGTCTCCAGAGTATTATTGAAGCTCTGTATGTTCTCTGACGAATAGAGGCCGGCTGGATTGTTGTACTGAGCAGTGATGACTTTGGGAGTGCTTGAAGCAGCAGTGAACGGCATAGCACTTCGGTTATGTGCACTTCCTATCTGTTTTACTTCCTGCATGCAAGGGGATCAGAAGGAAAATCAGACGTGTTTCTAACATGCACGCGTGAAGTGACAATCAGCTAGCGCTCATGCAATGCGGCCTTGCGCAGCTTGTGGACACTTAACTATGTTTACCATTAAATGGTCATATCTGAGTTTTCAAATGATATGCTCAATGGCTTATTTGCACATATTTATTAATTACGGTCACAAATACACACAAAACAGTGACACAAGGAAAACTGAATTCCCTACGTGGTAATAGACTGGAGGTCACTTTTTTATTAAAGTTCTATACAACCCCTAGTGATTCCTACAACAGTAATGCTTTGGTGAGGTGACCTTGGCTTGGCGACCATGTGGTGGTGATAATGTGTGTGGGGAGGTGGGAAGACTAAATGCATCTCTAGAAGGTGACTATTAGAGATGATGGACCATATGGCCAATATGTGAATGCAGACAGTATCAGATTGAAATATGATTAAATATGCAAAATTACACTTAAACTCACTTAACTGAATTGCTACAGCTCCCCATTTCAGTATATAAATGGGCATATTCATAACATGACTTTTTCTTGTATATCAACAACTGAGCAATTGCAAATACATTAACACATCAAAAGCATATCACGACAACCTGTTGTCATTCATATTCTGTTAGAAAATAAATTACATCACATTCACCGAATCAGAGCACAGCTTTGCTATAATTTCTCCAAATTTCACTTTTTTTTAAATATATTAATTGAACAAAATGAACACTAAAAGCAGACAGGATTATAAAAAAAAGTGTTTGATTCCCCTTTACCTTACCAATGAGTTTTAAGAAAGAATAAACAAGGGCTCATGGATACAGTTTATAGTTCTTTTTTCATATCTTATTTACATTAAAACCAATGGGAACAAAAGGACATTGATAAGACTCACAGTCCCCAGTTTCCTGTGACATATCAGGACAGAGGAAGAGAAAACAATCACACACGGTTGTTATTTAATGTAATTTTTCTACATAATTTAACATTTATTTCTCATAGATAAAACTTTGTAATGCATAAAAAGATAATTTTTTTAAATGCATGCTCTCTTTTTTTTTTTTTTTTTAGAATACAGTGGCCTTAAATGTTTATTTAGCAACTAATTAGCAATAAATCAGTGTCTGAAGGAAACAAATCCAGTGTAATTTAAAAAACCTGCATTATAGCTTCCAGTAGATTGTTCTTTCCAACCCTGTTGTCTATGTAGATGCTCTCCCACCCCCTGAACATCTGATAATGGGTGGAGAGAAGCAGATCTGCTGAAATCTAAAACACCAAGGGCCCTATTCAATTGCCCACAGTTTCCTTTATACTGGACGTAAGTCTGCTGGCATAACAATTGCAACAGTTGCAGAGCTATTAAATTGAACAAGGCCACAACTACTTGGCCAAAAGCCTAAACAGCAAACCATGCACCCGTAAGTAGCATTTCAGAGCATGATCAATTAAGCAAAGCCGTAACAATTTAGAAACAGCCAATAGTAAATGAGACAGTCATCATGACGTCAGTAAAACATGGAGGTTAAATGTCAATCAATTAGCGTTTAGAAGTCTGATATGCGATCAGACATGCAATCTGGCAATGTACAAAAATATAAAAATGAATGAAGGAAATGTTTTAGTCCATGTGGGTGGGCTGATATGTATTAACTCCTTTAATCTTGAGATTAATATAACATGAAAATAAAACTTAATCAAAATATTTTTTTATTGCAGATTTGCAAGCTTGAGGCTTGTGCAACTAATTCTAAAGTCTTTCATGGCTTTCACCATCTTTTAAAGTGCAAAATTGATTTTTTTATTTGCATTTACAGTGCTACGATCGGGTGTTTAACCCCCTTGTAAGTCCTATCTGGTACTCGTAGGATTTTCTTCTACATTTGCCATTTACGGGTGTGAAAACATCTGCGGGCTTGAGGAATTGTAGCATTTGAATAGCGATTTGTGATTGATCTTTCATCCCGTAAATGTTACAAAGGCTTAGAATGGGTTAGGTGTAACGATTTTGACAACCGATTTTTTTTATACGTCCACTCAAGTTTTTTCAATTTAAGCCTAAAGTGGATCAAGCATATTGTTATTGTATCTATTTCATTATCGGTTTAGTATTACATGAGGAAAAGTAATACTGGAAAAGTAATACCTTCTTCTTTTTTCTTTTTCAATGACCAATGGAAAGTTTGGGATAACGGACACCCTTGAACAAACATTGATAAATCTATCTGCCTCTATCTTTGCCTCAGCAGCTACTCCATGTGGGTTAATAGATAACAAATGTCACATTATGCTGTCATGTAAACAGATACTATACATGTAGTCCTATATTTTCAATCCAGAATAAAAATTTAAAATAAAGCATGAAGAAAGACATACAGAATCACCACCTATTGAATATTTAATTTGATTATTATATGTATATAACACGGAGGACAAAGCAGACAACTGTGGCAGTGAAAGGGTTACATATCTGACAGAGTAGATCAAGGTCTGCTTGGGAAAAAAAATCTTAAATTCCAGAAGCATGAGGCAATGCCGGATGCCCTGCACTAAACAAAGAGCCTGTTTTATCTGGTATCTAACTTCACGCACTTATCACACCTAATGCTGACTAACACACCCAGGTCTGATGCAATGATCCAATCTCTGTGGAAACAGATCAACAAACATAAACAATGACTGCATGAACTTTGGCAAACAACATTTGTACATATAATATAAAAAAAATTGCTTACAAAAGGAAATGAGACAGGAGGTTCCAAATGCAGTATTATTTAAAACTATAGGAAACTTTTCAATGGCACTTCTTTGAATAATATAATGTAGTATAATTTTAATTTGAAGGTTCTTTAATATATATAAATAAAATACATATGCCTAAAAGGAGCCATGTTTGAATTGGTATTGGATTAAAGAGTGAACCCTTTTTGCGGGCACATTTCCATGGCCATGCCCAGGTTCCCAAAATGCAATGCAATTACTGTATCTCTTGGAATTCTGAGCAGGAAATAAGTATTTTAACTTATTGTGAACACAATATATTTACTGTACGGTGGAAGGCTTCTATCGCTCTTTTGCCCACCATAAATTACGTGATTGTTGTGGTAAACTACCTCCCCACAAAATCTACTAAACAAGCTAGGAACCGGCACTGCACTGATGGCGATTGCAAGGAGCTAATCACTAATTAAGGTAATGATCTCTCATTAATAGAAAATAGCATTTATGCTTTTGGGTGGATCAGAAAGACTGACTGACCTCTACATTTTTGATATTACAGACTTCATTGTTAGTTTACAGTAGGAAAATGCAATTTTTAATAACATTCAATTAATAAAGTAGTTGTTATTACATATAGTATTATATTGTATCATATTTGGAACATCTGCTATGGAAAAGGGCTACATCAGTGGTTCTCAAACTTTTTTGGCCTTTGTTCCTGCTCGGCACCTTCCAATGTTCATGGGAACTAGCTGCTAGAACTAGAACATGTTTAACAGGGTGATTCTTCATGTTACCTTTTTATCTAGGATGTGCACTGATTTGAATAAAGTATAGTTTATCTGCTTATAAATTCCTCTATAATCTGTATATAGCTGTGACTAATGGTGTATGTGTAAAGTGATAGGCTCTGCTCCAACATGAGGACCAGTAGAGAAGATCACAGTGACCAGCACAGGTCCTAGGACTAGCTGTTCATAACACTAAGCTACAGGACATCTATATGAAACATGCAAGATGTGCTTACAATTAGTTATCTTTAGGTTGGCAAGTTTATTTATTTTGGTCCATACAAAGCAACAAAAAACTCAACTTAAATAAAATCTTATAAGAGACAGCAATGTGTAGCAGTATGTGTTGCAAAATGCATATCCGTAATTCCAATAATCTTGAATGAATCTTGCAGTCAAAAATAAAATGGTTATACAGGGAGATTGTGTCTGTGGAATTGCTAATAAATCAACTACAGAGAATGGACTGTATGCAAAAATGAGACAAAGTATGTATTGATGGGGATGTTACATGAAGTGCGTGCCATCTTGGTTGTGGGCATAGAATTTCACTAGAAAGCCATCTTGGACACTGGTAACCATAGAATAAACATGCAAAAACACAGCTGGCAGAGTAAGTGTTCAATACTTTTCCATTGTGGCTGTGCACATTTAGAATTTTTAGTAAAAAAAACTCAGAAATATTTCCATAATCAAACGAGCAGTGAGAAGAGCTTGCATGGTGATGTGGTGAAAGTGATAACATAGGGAAAAAGCAGCATGCAACGTCACACAATATTAACAAACAAAATGAAATTATCTCAAAATCAGTATAACACACAGCAACATCATATACGAATATGTAGCAGAGGATTTCACATTAAAGGACCACTGTGGTCATATGTTTAAAATGTACTATTTTGAATAACTACACTTAAAAATATGAAATATGGTCTAAGAATGTGAAAAGAAATACAGCACTAATGTTTTACATTTTTTAGGCAATAATGCTGCTGTGGAGTCTCCTAGTTTGGCTTCAGCAGATCTACTTCCGGAGCTGGGAGGAGACTTTGAATACATAGGAAGTGTCTGCAGAATGGGGCGGTGGCAGTAACATCTGCTAGTGTTCTCCGCGGTATTAAAGAGAAGCCAATTAGTTTACAAGAACATACCCATCTAACAGGCAGCAGCAAGAAAGAATGCAATATGGAGCCACACAGTATAGAATAATTGCATATAAAAACTGCATTTTTTTTTGCTTTCTAAATATATTTTGCTGATTATCATGTTTAGTTATTCAAATACAGAGAAAAAAATCTGACCACCGTTGTCCTTATCATTTAAGACCAATTTGTAAGACAGGCCAGCTCCACAGACGTGCATAATGTTAGTCGTGAGAGTGGTGAAGATTTACTGCATTTATCAGGCACAAGATACTTTTACATCTTTACATATAGCACCCTGATCTAGAGACCATGGAATCCATGATCTTTAGAGGGAGAATAGTTATTAAAAAAATAATTTATTTTAATATTTTAGAGCCCTCCAGCAAAGCATTTAGTTGTATGTTGTTCTACTCACTAATTGTCTCTACCCCTATAAGGCCAACAATGGGTGGGAGCAGCTCTGGCTGGGATGCAAGTCTATATGGCTTCCAGAACAATATGTATAGATATAAACCAGCTTGTGTAGAATGGAGTGAGCTGTTCTTCAATTGCTCAAGAATTGTTGTGTTAAGATTGGTGGTCTTTGGCAAAGAACAGGATGCCAGCTCTGGCTGGGATGTAACCAGTGTTGGGCACTGTCCAGATATAAGATCACATACCTATACAGAGTTTTCTGAAGGCCTGACACCAAGCCACTCCTATCACCATGATGGCTTTACAGAAGATAAGCAGCATGGCTGTAAGGGCTTATATTTGAAAACTAGCCCTTCTATACACTCTGTATGTGTAGTATACAATAACTATTACGGACAACAATCATGAGATATTTTTTCAAGAATCTTGTTCAATGTCTTAACCCATTTTCAAAGTTTTATCAAGACTATGCTGCCTCTATAATTGCCTTCTTGGTCCCAGGTTGTAGCTATGGCATTATTTCTGCCATTAATGTGTGCTAGGATTCTCTTTGCTAATAAACTGGAATCACTCAGTGTCTGTAGGACCAGTCTACACATGACTGGACTGGTTTGTTTAGCTCTGCCTATTGAGAAAACGTTAAAACAAGAGTTGTATCTCACTGGCAATGTTAGGGATTTTCCATATTTTTTGCGTAGTACACCAACGTCTAGAATCCTATCACCTCATCTATTCAGTGTGTGTTAAGTTGTCTGCGTTTCTGTATGGGGTTAGACCATCTCTAAAAAGTTTACCTCACCATAAATATATTAATTTCAATATTAAAGAATCACTGCAGTTCAAGAAAAAAAAAAAGACACTTGTTTGTCAAGTATGTACCAAATTATTAGCCGCTGTGTCAACCAAGGACATAAACATTTTTGGGGAAAATCTAAATTAAGAGTCTTTATGAGAATAAGAATGAATGGTGTGTTTTTTACATCACATCCTGATTGAATTGTTATGTTATGCGTTTGTAGTTATTAGGCTAAATATTTGAATGAATGAATGAATAAATCCTACATCCAGACTAAATATCCAAGTAAATGAAAAAAGATGCAAAGATCCACATAAATGCATGTTAGATCTTGACCAAATATCCAAGAGAATTAACGTTAAATCCAGGCTACATATCTGAATGAATGAATGTTAGATTCAGGCTAAAAAATTGAATGAATGTTAGATCATGTTTAAAATGTCTGAATCAATGAATGATAAATAGAACCTAAATGACTAACATTCATCACTACAGGTAGACTATCTGTCAGTGTATAACTGATCTGGCTTTTTGTGGTTTTACAGAAGTTTAGTACGTTCAGAAAAAAATTGTCACAACAGTATCAGAATCAATATTTTAAACAAACCATGTACAGTATATTTACCTGGGGGTTAGATGAAAGGTTCATCTTATAAGGGTGTGCTTTTCCTTCTTCATTAACACAAGGCGACCAGATTTTAGAATCAGACCTAAAATAATGAAAAAAGTCATGTCAGAAATGTCCTCAGTACAAATCATTCATTTTGACAAAAATAATGGTTGATTATCACAGTGAGGCATGACTTGGTGAATTACAAAAGTGTATTTGTGTAGCTTGCCAGTAGCTCATGTTGCACTACAGCCTGCCACTAATCTGCGTACTTGCATTTTTGTAGTGAGAGGTGACTAGAAAGTGTATTTGTGTACATTGCTAGCAGCTCACGTTACAATACTGCCTGTGTGTTTTACAGAGTGGTCTCAAACGGTTTTCACTTTTGTACTTCCCTATTGGTGGCTCCCACTTCAGAGACAATACATCATTCAGAAGGTGAAAAGACCTGAAGCTTATACAGTGTGGGCATGATTTATTTATTTTATTTTTTTGTAAGAAAAAGTAATTCTTGTTGAAATGAACAGTAAAAGTTTAACAAAGTTTTTTTTTATGAACCCCAACCTAACTATTCTTTTGAGAGCCATTCATAAGACTACCATATTGATCCTTTAAAACCAGAGGTTATTTGCTTTAATTGGCAAAGCTCCTGGTATACGAACAATAGAGCAATAACGCAGTTTGAATACCTTTGCTGTCAAAGGGTTGATCAAGCAAAAAAATCAAAGAATCTAAACATTGACTTTTTATGGTAGAAGTGAGCAATTGCAGCTAGAAAACAAAGAAAACAAATACATGGTTGAGTCACATTATTATGACGTCAGCAGCACGTAGCCAATGAAATATGTCATGGGTTGCGAGCTGGCTTGCTGGGTATATAAATTAACATGTAGGCATTCTGCAAACATACCAACAATCGCCATCATGGTAAAACGTGTGATTTATCAGACTTTGAAAAGGGGCTGATCATTGGCTTTCGTGCCAAGGGTGGCAGTATTTCTGAAACAGAGCAGTTTGTGAACTGTTCATGTGCTTCTGTGGTTAAAGTGTATTGTGACTGGACAAAGAGCAACATTGCAAATAAACTCAGACGAAACTGTGGAGCACCACGTGCCACTGATGTCAGAGGTGAATTCGTCTGCAAAGGTCTGTGAGGGCCAACCAACACGCTTCAGACACACTGGTAGCACATGGTTTGTTTGGACGGTGAGTTACATAGTATGTAACTCACCGTCCAAACGAACCATGAGCTACCAGTGTGTCTAAAATGACAGCCTACCCTGTTGCGTATGGGGCTCCAAACCAACTGGCTGGTCACTGCACCCATGTTGACAAGGGATCATTGTCAGAAACAGCTTCAATATGCACGACAGTACCAAAATTGGACCTCTTCTGATTGGCAAAGGGGTGCCTTCTCTGATAAGTCACATTTTGTGCTCCAGTGAAACCAACAAGAGCAAACACTTTTTTTTTTTCCGTTTGCCTTCCTCTGAAATTATTATTACAATTATTCCTCATATTGCAGACCAGAGGAGATCTTAAAAAGGTTGAAAATGATGAGCTAAAAGTCTTTTTTCAACCTCAATTACCTTGTAACTATGTAAATATTGTTGGATGAACACAAGCCATGGCGGCAGCATTATGGTCTGTGGAAAGTTTTCTTGGCATTGTCTGGGTCCATTCATACCTCTGGAAGGCACGCTCAACCGATTCATCCTTGCAGATCAAATACATCCGTACAGGTTGACGGTCTTCCCTGGAGCACATGGGATCTTCCAGCAGGACAATGCAACATGTCATCACCTCAATTATTTGGGAGTGGTTGGAGGAGCACAACAAAGATTTCCAAATACATCCCAGGCCTCTATATTCCCTGGACTTGAACCCATCGAGCACCTGTGGGACCACCTTGATCGCCATGTTTGCTGTATGGATCCAGATACTCTTGCCAATATTCCAGCATCTTATTAATCCACTACCACTCTATTTAGCTGCTGTCCATGCTGCACATGGCGGTTATTCACAATATTAGCTGATGGCCATAATAATCTGACTGGACCAAATTATTGGAATCATTTTAGGCAAGGTGCATGCAACTTATTGGTTGCTCGCCATTGGTGCATGATAGGGATTGACAAATCTGAGGGAGCTCGTAAATTTATGCTTAATTTAACTTCTAGCTATCTATCTATGGCAGTTTGCTTTTAGGTTCTCTTATGACTCGGTAGGGGATAGTTCCAAAATAAAATAATGGTCCATTCCAAGGATCATGGGTTTAAATGCTGTTCTTGCACCACAAGATAATTATAATTGCCCCAGGTTATCATATTGCTTTTTCCAGACAAACATTTTACATAATTAGTTATTTCAGTGCCTGTAACTTCCATCAAATGTCAATTAAATTCACATCTGCTAATACTGTTTGTTTTGTACATACTTGATAAACAAGTGTCATTTTTCCATGAGCTACAATGGCCCTTTAAAGTAACAGGTTTTATACTACATATTATTTCAAGAAAACTAACAATAAAGCAACTCAGAAACAAAGAAAAACATGTTCCACGTTGGTATTATCAAGGGAATTGAGAGTGTAAAGAAGAGAGCTTGTTAATTATGACTTTGATCTGATTTATATTCAAACAATTAAAATGAAGCACAAGATTGATGCAGCCCAGACATGCTTAAAAATTATTATTATCCCTCTGTTTCCTCTAATACAGAAAGGAGAAAACAGCCTCAAACTGACCAAAACACATTTGTAATGTTATCTTTTACATGCATGATAAGCATTTTTGGACTACAGTGCCCTTTAAATGCAAGCTGTTGCTCTCATACAATATAATTTCATATATTTTGTTTATTCACTTATTGGCAATAAAATTAGTATTTGAAAGCATGTATTACAACTATAGTGTTTTGGATCTGCTTTCTTGTTTTGCTCCCACAGAAACTTGAAAAAAAGGAGAGGAAAGCTCCAAACATGAAATTTATGGCTCTGTTTTGGAATAGTATATGAAGGAGATTTATTTATGTCCAATAGAAATCCACCAATGGTGATAATTTTATTTCCTAATGGGCCAAAGACTTTGGATCTACTGCACCGAACATTCATTAAAATATAATACTGGAAATAAACAGGCCAGATGTTTAATCTGAGTATTATGACACAGTATCCTGGATCAAGGCAACTCAGTGGATGTAGTCTTTTTAGATTTTGCAAAGGCTTTTGATACAGTGCCACATGGGAGACTATTGTGCAAACTAAGGGATACAGAAATGTCAGTAAATATATGCACATGGATTGAGAGCTGGCTAAAAGACAGGAAACAGAGGGTTGTTGTAAATGGAAAATACTCAGATTGGAATAATGTGGTAAGTGGGGTTTCCCAGGGCTCAGTATTAGGTCCTTTATTAACGACTTAGAAGTAGGATTGGAAAGTAGTGTCTCCATTTTTGCTGATGACACAAAGTTGTGCAAGGCAATTAAATCAGAAGATGATGTGGTTTCCCTCCAAAGGGATTTACATAAAATTGTGGAATGGGCATCTAAATGGCAGATAAGATTTAATATGAATAAAATGTAAGGTTATGCATCTGGGAATGAAAAATAGCCATGCAATCTATAAACTTAATGAAGCAAATATAGGGGTATCCGATATTGAAAGGGATTTGGGAGTGCTTGTGGACAACCACCTACGTAACAGTTCTCAATGCCAAGCAGCAGCTGCAAAGACAAATAAACTATTAGCATGTATTAAGAAGGGTATAGAAACAAGGGAGTCAAATATAATTCTGCCACTATACAAATCCCTAGTACGCCCTCATTTGGAATATGGAGTACAGTTTTGGGCACCAATTCATAAAAAGGACATTTTAGAACTGGAAAAAGTACAAAGGCTACAAAACTAATAAGGGGAATGGAGGGGCTAAGTTATGAAGAAAGACCAAATTAAGCTTATTTTCTCTAGAAAAAAGGAATCTAAGAGGGGATATGATTACCTTCTATAAAATATATCCAGGGTCAGTTTAAAGATTTGTCAAGGGAACTTTTTGTGCCAAGAGGTTTTCAACGGACAAGAGGACATCCTTTGAGGTTAGAACTAAAAAGATTCCACCTTAAAGAAAGAAAAGGGTTCTTCACAGTAAGGGTGGTTAATCTGTGGAATTCTCTACCAAGGGAGGTGGTGACAGCGGATTCAATAGATAACTTTAAAAAGGGATTGGATATATTTTTAATTAAAAGAGAGAGGGAGTATTGATCCAGGGAGGAATCCAATCGCCAGTATCTGGGGTCAGAAAGGAATTTATTTTTTTCACTTTTGAGACAATTGACAAAGTTTCACTTTTTTTTGCCTTCCTCTGGATCAATTAACAACTAATCTGCATATTGCAGATCAGAGGAGATATTAAAAAGGTTGAACTTGATGGGCTAAAAGTATTTTTTCAACCTCAATTACTATGCAACTATGTAATAAGCAAAGCTGTGAATCATTTATCTAATTAGTTTGACACTAAACTCTCAAATTGGTTATTATGCTTTCAAAAAAGCACATTTAAAACATTAGTTTATTTTTTATTTTCTTGCATGAAGAATGACTTACATGAATTTACTAAATTTACATTCAGGGCTCCAAAACAGCTCCCATGTATTAACAAGCCTCATCAGGGCCTCAAAATATTCATCCAAGAATACAAAATACCCCCCTAAATACCAAATAACATCCTACAATTCCTTGCAAAGACTCTAAGCCCCCTCACAAACCTGGTTGATGCTTAATTACACTATGTATATTTATGTTCCACTGAGAGACATTTTCTGGGGCAGTTTTCGTGGGAGCCTTCCAAGGGCCACATAAAGTTTACGGGGTGTGTGTGCTCTGTCCAGAAATTCTTGTTTGCAAACCTTCAATGATACTTGTGAGTAAATTATGGTTCATAGGAATCCTGGTTGAAAACTCTGCTTGCTCAGTGTCTTATACTTTGTATTACAACTTATTTCAGTTGTCTAGAGATATCTGAAACACCTATTTTTACACTAGCCCACTTTCCTGGAAAAAGTCACTGTATTTTGTTTAAAAACCTGATCAGCTTACTTTTACATGCAATGGAAACTTTGGAAATGTTCTACCTTTTTAACAAAAGCAGATATAATTACTTTTTTATTTAATATTTTTTTGTTTGCTTGTTTGAAATACATTTCTGGGGTTTGTTTGTTTTTTCCAACTCTTTACTTGATCCTTCTTTCAGAATGTATTACTTCCAGGAGTTGGAGACGTATTGTTCTAATCGGCTAATAAACCAGTCACATCTTGTTTGCTGACATCACCCACTAAATGTTATACACTGTGCAGGTAGCAACACGGACAAGGTGCAATACTAATGCTAGAGCACAAAAGCACATTAACAAAAAAAATGCAATTGTTTAAGTGGAATTAATAGGTTAAGTCCCATGAAGAAAAAAAAAAAAAAAGTATTAGCAAAAGAAAAACTAGTGGAATGAGTTGTTCAAACTGCGGCAATAAATTATAGAGTAAGGGAGGGATAGAATATTACACACTGACAGTTTATTTATATTAACAAAAATGCTCCCTAGAGCCAAGTACTAAGGAAGATATTTCCCAGGCCTCAATAATGTGGCAAATAAAAATTACAAAGTACAGAGTTTAGCTTGAGATTAACTGGAAAACCATGTTTCACTAACAGAGCCTGTTCTGTAATTAGACTTTTGGTTCCTTTGGCCAGGGAGAGGCCACTTATTGAGATAACTACAGATACCCACCAGCATATAATTATGGGATACTTCAGATTTCCTTCTACTTGTTGCTGCAAACTTCCTGCCAAGTTCTCAAATTATCAACTCCCTTATTTTCATGTTTTAGGAATTTGTAACTAAAGTTATACAAAGTCTATTGACCATTAACCTGGTCACTGCCAGAAAACAAATGTCCTGTCCAACATTTCCAGGTGCTTGACCAAATCATGTATAAAATCAGAATATTATTGTTTGTTTTCTATCTATTAAATCCGTACCTGAAAACACTTTTTTTCTCTTTTTTTTTGGAAATATATTTTGTTCTGGGATACTATAAAATAGTTTGCAGGGGGTAACACAAGGGAATTCTTATATTTATACTAAACTGGCTGCTAACATGAGATTGACAATCGGGGTGTGTTATGTAGTACTTCCTGTCTGGCTATGGAAAGTGACCTTTTTTTTTTGTAAAGAGCAAAATAATGGTTACAGCTACATTGAAGAACCCAAGACAAATAGCTTTGCATATAAAACACTACTGCTCTATAAAACACAGTTGTATTAACTACAACAAGTGAATGGGCAAATTCTTGACCTCCAACAATCAAATGGGCCCAGAACTAAATACCTACAAGTGGACAGGCCATGAGGTAACCTCCAACCTGTGACTGCAGTAAGAAGTAACCTCCAAAAAGTAGACAGGCCAATAAGTAACCTTCAACTAGCAACCATCTAGCCAACAAATGGACAGAGCAAGGGATAATCTCCAACTAGTAAACAGACCAAGGAAAGTGTATGTATATAGATATATGCGGTCTAAAAGTCGGCAACATAAGTACATTTTTAGGAGCCATGGCAGAACTAGTCAAGCCATTTTCTAACAAGTGATCAGATCAAAAGGTAACCTCCAACAAGTGAACTCCCGAAGAAGTAACTTCCAACAACTGCACAGACCAAGAGGTAACATCCTAGAAGTGAATAAACCAGTTACTCCTATGAGTGGATGTACAAACTAAGCAACATCAGATGTTTAGTATAAATACGTAATCAGACAGCCTATAAAGGACCTCACTCGTCTGCTGCACAGAGATGATGAGATCAGCAGAACCTACAGAAATTAGCTCTCTCAACACTTTTTATGGCTGTTCACTGAAATAGTAAGTCTGGGCATTAAATTTAAATTAAAAGCAACAGAGCTGGTGACTCATCTGAAAAGCAGTGATTATTACTCATTCAAAGGTCTTCTAATGCATTTAATGAGCAGAGAGCAAGTCACTCGCTGCAAAGTGGGTTTTGATGGTAGGGCCCAGTAGGAGCCAAAAACTTGACTCTAGTTTGATGAGTGACAACTAACGGAGATCTAATCAGTTTAGCAATGTTTATAATACCACCCTAAATCACCATGCCAAACATAGCGGTTTTCTATAGAAATAACTATATTCTGAAATTACAGTTTTCTATGGAACATTCTGTGAAGTTGGCTGCAGAATTTTCCATTACACGGTTATCCCACACAATCATACAACTTAACCCCTCAAAACATCATGCAGACACCAAGATTGGATGTGAATTATAGATGTGTGCCAGCAAACATTCAGCATAGACATGAATAATCTTGGAGATAATAATAACCTAGGGAGATCCTGCAGTTCTGTAAAGACTAGTAGGCAAGTGGCAAAAAACAATGGCAAAATCAAGCTGAATGAAAAAGTCTAGCCAACCAGGGCCATATCTACCTTTTGGAGCCCCTAGGCAGTGAAGTGGAGGAGCCCCTGCGAGTGAGTACACAAGGTATGCCTGACCCATTTTTGCCTTTTCTGTACGTGTAAGTTCCCTATCCTGTTGTAACTGTCTTGTTCTAAGCGGTTACCCCCTAAAAAGACAAAGATTATCGCAAACATTTCATTTTTATAAGCCAGTGACCGTTTTTTTAAGAAGTGGCGCCCCTCACAGGGAAGCGCTTCTGGGTGACAGCTTAGTTAGCCTAATGGGTAATCCGGCCATGTAGCCAACTGTGTAGACCATTTCTAGAGACAGTCATTCAGTTTTGTGGTTATCCTGACATTGTGCCTATTCTAGTTATAATAAATTGTATTTTTTTATTACTAAAAGTTTGTTACGAATCTCTTTTGTTTAAGGATAAACCTAAAACAACCAAGTGGTGCGAAAACAACAATAATGCAAGACTCATAATCTACAAACCAAAATGAATTGCACTCTTCAGGGCTGCCTAGATTATGGCGACATGGTCCCACATTACAAGTATTTTCAGCAGTGTGGGAGGACTAAGATGCCCCTCCTCCATGTTTAGACCATTTTTATAGTGCACCCTTTTCACTTTATAAATAAATGTCAATTGTCAAAACATAAAAAACAAATGAATATTAATAAAAATGTCAAGTAGAAGTATTAGATAATTGAGCACAAATATTTAATATTTCAGGAAAATAAATATGACAAATCCCAGGAGCCAGGGAGTCATGGCTCCTAAAATTTTAATGCTGGCTTCTGACTTTTTAGTTGGTGTTCAGTATATAATCCCTTCTCTAGATCCACAAAAATTCTGCCTGGCTCCTCACTAACCTAGCTGGCTCTTAAGTTTTAGATACATTTGTTAACCCTTGCAGAAGGAGGTTATCTCACATCATTAATGATCTCCGACAGATTTTTCAATATAAGAACATTACAATTGTAACATTATTGTGATATACCTGTATAGATATTAATTGGGCAAGCTCATGCTCAATCACGGGAGATAAACTCATTAGGAAACTCAGAGGCCTGTTGTTGGCATAATATATGCTCAAAATGTTTAATAACAACCAATTGTAATTAGGCTTATTTAGACTATTCAACTAGAATTTTGCTGTATCATTTTAAGTATTTAAAGCAGTCCCTTTAAAAATCAAGTTGTTTATTTTTATGTAATAACTGCTATATGCTGTTTTATCCATTTTTTTAAGTAAAGTAAATGAGCCCTTGGTAATTCTATGTTGCTGTAATTATATGCAAAGGAATGGCTTATGCATATTGGGTAGCTGATTTGATATGCTAATTAGGATTACAGTCTGCTTCGCTGCCTGTGTAGTAGGCAAAATAAAAGACCCCAATGTTATCTGGTAGGTAAACCCCACCCTTATCAAGTACTCTGAGACACTAATAGCATACTGAGCTGCACATTAGTGCAGGAACTGCAAAAAAACAATTCTAAATATTTCAGAAATTATTTACTGTAGAGAAAAAACATTAGTATTATATATAGCCATGTTTCTAATCTTTAAAAATCAAATCATCCCCCTGTCGGCAATAAGCACAGAGCATATTTTTTTACAGAAGTTTTTAGTTAGTGAAGACCTTGCTTTTGGATAGAAGTTCACTAACTAAAAACTTCTGTAACAAAAATATGCTCTGTGCTTATATAGAGCCCTATTCAATTGGCCAAATCGCATTTGAATGAGGCCCTAGGTATGAAAAAAACTGTCTCACTCAGGGCTGTAAAACAATACATAGTTATGCGGAGACACAAATAGACTGTTGAGTTACATATCATCTTATTGCCTTTACAAAGCTTGCTGGAATTGATCCCTGGGATTCACATGAAATAACAGGACTCAGTTTGACGTCACATCAACTCCCTGTTGGATTGACCTTTTCATTCACCTGCCAGACTGTGGTGTCACACAGACAGACCTCAAAGCTGTATTTTTGGAGCATCCCCTAGATTGTGTAATGTGGTTTAATGATTATCAGCCTGTAATATAACACAGTCACACCCTCCAGGTTTATAGAATGAGCGAGGAGATGAGAGGTCAGAGGTATAAAGTCCTGTTAATAGCATTGTGGTCACCATGTTAGTAAGCAGATGATGTATTAGTACAATGTGTTATTGATTTTCCAGTGCTTGCAGTATACTAGTAGGCAGCATTACCCTTAAATTAACAGGGGTCTGCAATCCTTTATTATTTAAAGACCACTGCACAATGGCTAAAACATTGTTTTAAACATTGAGTCTAATGAAGAGCATAATTAATCAGGAAGTTTTTAATTAGAAAGATGGGTTCTGGAGGAATCCATGATACATAGGTAGAAGTTGTATGTGTGAGAGAGCATTTAAAATTATGTAGAGATATATAAAAGCTTCTCAAAATGAAAGACAAAGATTATGGCAAACCATAATATAGATATTACACTATCAACATAGTTAGAACTCTGGTATTGCCAGTAGTAACATAGGCATGGGAGAGCTGGATCATAAAGAAGCTGGGGTGATAAAGAATTGACACCCTTGAATTGTGGTGTTGGAGAAAACTGCGTAGAGTCCCTTCAACTGCAAGAAGATCTAATCATTTAATACTACAGGAAATTAAGCTAAACTGCTCACTGGAATGATTGATCATGAGGCTAATGCTCAAATATTTTAGCCATATCATGAAAGTCAGGATTCCCTAGAGAATACTCTAATGCTGGGAAAGATTGAAGGCACATGAAGAAGGGGACGGCAGAGATGGATAGATGAAGCAATTGAAACAATGAACATGAGCTTGAGGTAGCGCAGAGATTCAGTGGCTGACAGATGTGCCTGGTGCACTGCGGTCCATAGGTTCATGGAGCAACTATGAAACCATTTCCTAAAGCAAGGAGTCAAATTTGAAGAAAATTCATTTGGTGTAGCTTTTAAAGCTTAAATTTCAACTTTGAAGTGTTTGAGAGACTAGCAGAGCGGCTTCTCCACCACCCATTTGGTGATCAGATAACCAGGAGTCTATCCCCATAGAATTGGTTAACTAAACTCATCCAAAAAAAATGTAGGACAGCCTCAACCACCACCCATATACATAATAGGGGTGGAGACAAGCAATTCTGTGAGTGCCTGGATACTAATTTTAACTTTAAATAGACACATGTAAGGTTCTAAATACTTCACCAAATGTAACTCCCAATAGGAATATAAAGATCTGGAGTCTTGGGGGAATGCTGGGCACATGTGCTTACCTGTTTATAGTGAGTGCTAAGTTTTCCTCACAGCCCTTTATCTTGTTTTGTGCCTCTAAGTGAGTCATCCCGTCAGTGTTCTGTCCATCGATGGAGATCACAACATCCCCCATACACAGGTCAGCGATGGCCGCCTTACTACCTGGAGTTACCTGCAGGAAAAAGATAAACACACTGATCACATGATCTCTGATCAAGAAGCCAAAAACGTACAAACAATGGGATTTAATACAGATTATTGGCTTCATTCAAGTGACACAGAGGAGCTTCCAAATACAGTGACATTTATAACTATTTTAATAACATTTCCATACAGAAAATGTACGTAAGTTTTAATTTTTACCTGTCAGTCAACTTGTTAATCTACCAATAGACTGACATCTCTAAATTGATAATTATTGCCAATTACCCCTGTGGCTTTGAATCTATTGTGCTAGTCTAAATCCTTATATAAATAAAAAAAGACTGAGCATGTCCAAGTGTTATCTAAGCTGTTAAATCTAATTCTTGGGGGGGGGGGGGGGGGGGGGTAATTTGCAATTACCGACAGTAATTACTAAGACAAAAAATAAAGTATCACTCTATCTTTAGTGGGTAGCTCAGAGAGGTTGTTTTACACGTAACAAATCACAAGTTTTCATGGCAGTTTACTGTAAGAAAATGCTATTTTATTTATTTATATTTTATGTCTTTTATATGTATCTTGTCTCACAGATCTTAAAAATGACAAAGTGGAGGTTCCAAATATTATTTATATATATGTCCCAGCTCAGCTTCCCAGAATGCAGTGTAATAACTGTTTTTCTCTGAACTCTGAGCTGGAAGCAGGTTTTTTAACTTGCTTTAGACATTCAAATGTGAACACAGATGTACTATTTCTATACTGTACTACTGTACGGTGGAGGGCTTCTATCGCTCTTTTGCCCACCATATTATAAATGATTGTTGTGGTGAACTACCTACTCATAGAGTCCACAATACAGGCTGAGACCCCGCTTCATGCTGATGATAGCCAGTAAGCTTGAAACAGCTGTACATGGATTGAATACTCGGCCTGTGTTTATTCCAACCTTGGCTTTGCATTAAAGCTGTGTAATACAGCACGCATAAGCTTAAAGGAAGCCATGTTTGATAATGGATATGGATTGAAGAGCGAGGCATTTGTGGGCACATTTGCATGTCACAGTTCAGCTTCCCAGAATGCAGTGCAATAACTGTTTTTCTCGGAGCTCCGAGCTGGAAGCAGGTTTTCTAACTTGCTTTAGACATTCAAATGTGAACACAGATGTACTTTTTATTTACTATATATATATATATATATATATATAAAATTATAAGTTACAACAATTACTTAATCAATTGAAAGTGAACCAACACAAAAGTTTGCAGTTTCCAACGGTCAGTCAACCTTTCTGATCCACCCTGAGATTCTGATATTTTGTCAATGACACCAATGTTGTGAGTACAGTCGCACACAAAAAAAAAAAAAAAAGACTGGCCATGCTCCCTGCGTTTCTTTTTTGTGTAGGTGACCACACTCAATTAACCCAATCCTTCAGGGGCTAATCAGTAATGAGTTATTGCTCATTAACAAAATGTATAAATCTGTGTGGTAAGTTTGGGCCATAAATGCTGACTTACAGCTGGAAATGACAACATTAAAGCAAGTTTAATTAAGGAAATGTAATTTTTTTAAACATTTCATTGATAAAGTGCTTGTTATTAGCTATAATTTTGGATTATACCATATTTGGAACCTCTTTAAAGAAGAAGAAGAATACAAGCTGGGAGTCTCGCGCGCCTGTCCCAGGTCGGCTTCAGTCTGATGGATGACATTCCACTTTGTTAAGGAAACTATGATGCACGCACATAGCTTTCCCATCCAGCGAGCGCCTGCAGACACACGGCTAAATAAGGTGCACTATAACTAAGCAGGAGCTTAGCGTGTCTGGAGCGTGTAATGAACAGAGAGTTATAATTAGTTTTAAATAACTCATTGCCACTCAGTGAACTGCTATTTGCACTTTTATAACACATATTATTTACTTTACCTATCTTCCTTTCAGCAGATCTGCTTCTCTTGATCCTCTATCAGGTAGTGGGAGTGGATCTGCCTATTGTGAGGCTTTATCTGCTTTCTTCCCTGCAATGCCCACTGCAGAAAACCCATAAGAAATTTTAAGAAAATCTTGTGGACATATCTTCCACCCCTGAATTATGGGGCAAAGAAAATCTAGTCCCTGAAACACTAGTTCAAGCTTTGGTTTTAAAAGCTAAATTTTTGAAGTCTTTGATTATGAATAGAGGAGTCCATTTGGTCTTGGTTACATCACTACCAGAGAACTGGATCATAAGAGACTGTGTGTGTATATCTTTAAGTGGGGGCGAAAAGAAGGTTTTGTTATATAATTGAATCTTATTGAAACCACACCTCTTCCCCCTCACAGGTCGCTTACATCCATATGATCAACAAATGCAAGCATTGCCCTTCATAAATGTAAACAAAAACTCTCACAACTTCCAACAAAGTTTTATGGACTCCTCCGGGGTTCTGCAGAGGCATACTAATGCATTTTTTTTTTACAATTAAAAACAACTAGCTTTATGGTATTTTCCTGCTTATTAATATATTTATCATTGTACAGAGAGATTATATATAATGTAGAGGTTTCACTATCGCTTATGTGACTGCACCTTGCCCCTTCTCCGAGGTTGCACTCAGGGGTCATGGTCTGGAGGCAAATTGCAGCTCTTGAACAAAAGGGAGATAAGCCGCAGCTGTACATTGTGATAATTATCAGCAACTCTTTACCCAAAGAAGCACAGGGGAGAAGACACAATATTATCAGGATCCAGGGACGGTAAGTATCTGTGCCTTTCATCTCCCTGAATTCAAGAGTGAATACTCTTAAATGCCCCTGTAATCTCATGAATAGTATACTTAGTCTAGACAGAATAAATCTGCTACTGCAGAAAATATGTTTAAAATGTAAATAAATAAAGCATTTTAAGGTAATGTTTTGTTTTAATGTTTTAAGATAATTCCATTAATCTTGGTGAGATATGAAATAAAATTGACCCTTCACTTATGTCTAAGAAGTCACTTGAGTAACAGATTCTCAACCTTTCTTCTGGTTCTGTCTCATGAGCGCTGCCATCTTGAACACCATAGGGGAGGAGTTTCACACAATCAGTCTTATGCTTCTCAGGCACAGAGCAGCATGAGACACTGACATCAACATGACATATGCAGAGTAACCTAAATGAAAGGTTTTCTTGAAGCATTATTTTATGATCATGTTTATATCTTACATACTTTACAAGCATGTGACGTTTTTCCAAATCTATAATGGTCATTTAACCCACAACAAATAAATGTTTTAGAAAGATCTGGTTTTTAGTTTAAAATGTCCTACAAATACAGCTAAGAACACAAGAACATCTGTGCAGGAATGGGAGGGACACACATCACACACAGGATATTTGCACACACAAACAATGCACACAACTGCTTTCTATTGTTGCTAGGGAGGGTCAGGATTATTACTTCAAAGCTTCCTTGTATAAACAATAAAAAGCTCCTATGGTTAAGTGTGAAAGTGTCTCCACATGATAGTGAAACTCAGTGTCTTGTGGATATTTTGTCCATACATGTAGATTTAGGAACATCTTCTGAAGAAGGTCAGTGGAAACATCACAGAGAATTAGAGACAAACAATCTTCATACTAAATACATTAAGGATTAGTTAGGTATAATATATGTTCTCCTGGATGGCTACCTTGTTCTGGTGAAGGGGCTTGTGTACTTCAAGGAAGCTGTGAGCTATACCTTGTAGGGTTACCCAAGATGGGCAGGTCATAGCAGAGATTTCAGACAAATCGCAACCCACTGGAGAAGGAACTGGCAACCCACTCCAGTATCTTTACCAAGAAAACATTATAAATAAGCACAACCAGAGACATAATGATAGTCAAACACAACTGATTAAACAATAACAACTATTTTTGTGTGACCTTGTGAACTGTAGCACTCCACTTCTCTGAGCTCTTGCATGTTCATATTTGTTGCTTCCATAATACTGTACTATCCACCCATCTTATCCTGTGCCCTCCGCTCTTCCTTTTGCCTCCATATTATTAGCATCACGGTCTTCTCTAATGAATTTTTATGCCAAATCATTATTCACTATCAATCCTTACAGTGAGTAGTCTGGTTTATTTCCTTGAGTATGGTTTGGTTGATTTCCTTGCAGTCGAGGGAACTCTCAATAATGTCCTCCAACACCACAATTCAATAAATAGTATCTACCCTCCGGCTCCCAGCCTTCCTTCATCACAGCTAGGAATACAAATTTCTCTTAATTCTGTAATGTTAATTGTGTTAATTGTGTTATATATATATATATATATATATATATATATATATATATTATTATTATTATTATTATCATTTATTTGTATTGTGCCAACATATTCCGTAGCGCTGTACAGGGGAGGAGAACAAGGAAATATACAACATACAATATTGACAACAGCATGGATGGCCCTGTTTTGAGCTTCAAATCTTGTAAAAGTGCTTTTTCACAAAGCACCCCACAAGATTAGACACTCACCACTTACATCATCGTTTAGCTTACGGTGGGCAAGAGTGATAGAAGCCTCACTGTACAGAGCGCAGTAATTAAATAGTACATGTGTTCACATTCAAACGTCTAAAATAAGCTTAAAAAAAAATCTTATTTCCTGCTCAGAATTCCAAGAAATACAGTTATTTCTAAAAAATATTGAGTGAAATTAAGAGCACAATTAGGTAGGAAAATGCCACAAAGCTAGTTGTTAAAATAACTAAATACATTTTGAGGTTTCTGATATTTCTTGGAGGCTTCAAGGATACTTTGGTTAAGTGTGCACGTGAAAGAGGGTCAATTACATTTCTGCAGAAACAGTGCAGTTCCTTCTCCAGTGGGTCACAGCATAAAGCTCCTGGTATTCATAGGTGATCTCCCATCCAAGTACTGACCAGGCCCAACCCTGCTTGTCTTCAGGGTGGTGTGACTTCTTGGTTCCCTGACTGGAATCAAACCCAGGTCCCAGGGGAGAAAGCACCGAATCCTAACCACTGGACCACCAGGGAATGCTATTAGTAGTGCTAAATAAACAGATGCTGGATTATGGACTGTTTTTAAAGAGACAGATAAAGGGCAGCCTTATCTAGTCAGTTGTTAGTTCAAGAAATGTGTGTTTTTAAAATCAACAATAAAAGTAATCTGTAAATAAAATGGTTTTAAAATGAATGCTACCTGTCTGATGTGCTGGGTCTGTCCCCATCTCCATACTGTAACATGAGTCATATTGTTTGTTTGAAAGCCGGTCAAGTTACTGTTTAATTATTGAAGAGTGGTGATTTCCTACCCAGATTAAATTAATGCCTAAATCATAACTCCTAAATAATTAAACTGCTGCCTGATAAATTCAACAGCCTCCTGACAAACAATGAGAGTCGTTGGAAGGAGGGAAGTGAAGACAGAGACAGAGACAGAGACAGAGACAGAGACAGAGAGACAGAGAGAGAGAGAGAGAGACTTGAAAATCATCAAAAATCTTTTTCAATTTTAAACAAGATAAACACTTTATATTAGATACAGGCATGTTGTTATTGTTTTTATAGCTCTTCCACCCCTCTTACAAGCAGCAACATAGATAATGAAGATGGAGAATTGACCCCAATGCCATTGAGCTGCTTCCTGCAACTACTCAGTAAGGTGAATGGAGTGGTATTATTATCCTTTATATAGCACCAGCATACATGAGTTAAATACAAGGCAAAAACAGTTTTGACATGATGCAAACCTATGGAGGGCCCCGTTTTTGAACTTAGAATCTAGTATACAAAGTGCTCTCTTCAAAGAAAGCTACAAGATTAAAAACTTACAATTGCAGATATTTGATGCAGACACCCGGTGCGATTTATCATGTGCCAGAATCGATGGTGGAAAGTGATATTTTACAATAGTTTGCAAGAGGTGGGAGAAATGATATTCTGGGGTTGTGTAGCGGAATTTCTATCTGACTGTGATTGTAAATGCACTGCATCTTGCAGATTATACCTATTACCTGGTTGTTTTTTCTACTGTGATAAAAAATATCGACACCACCTAGATTTGAACCCCAGACAGCATTACAACCAAGTGACCCACCACCAAATTACATATCCACGTGACTCAGACTTAAAAGTAATTTGTATAAGATGTTTTCCTCCCACCACTTGCAAACTATTGTAAAATATCACTTTCCACCAACAATTCTGTCACAGGATAAATCAAACAAAGTGTTTGCATCACACCAGATACTTGCATCTATTTAGCAACCACTGCCTTGATTGGTGCAGCCCCAACAGTTTAGGGAGGAACAGAAACCCTGTGCAAGAACTAAAATAACTCGGACTCCATTAATTTACGCCATTTTAAAAAAGGAAAACATTTTGTTCATTATAATTTTCAACTCTTTATCTGAGGATGGAAATAATAACTGCTGACGACTAAGTCTTTCTTTGTAACTATGCCTACTGACACCCTATGACTTCTTGAAATCTAAGGAATGGATAATACATGATGTGCAACAGCAAATGTTTAATCCAAGAATGACACTGCAGACAGATGTAGATTTGTCTGTGCCAGAAATAACATCCCAAAGGTTTTAGACATAGAAATATGAAACTTTTGGAGCTTTGTGACTGTTGTGGGATCAGATAACACAAAAGGAAAATCCCATAGTGCAAAGGGGCAGAGACAGGACGTCATGGAATCTGGGCGCGCACATCTGACATTTGTATACTCCATGCTGGGAATTCGGGCAATAATATAAACTGAATGACTGCTGACTTCTAGTAGATTTCATATTCTGTAAACATAAAAAATGCTAAATAAATTAAATAATTAAAACTAAATAATTCCCACAAAATGTCAGTTATTTTCCCAGAATCCTTTGTGTGCTTTGTCACTTTCTTGTATCATTCTACTGGATACAAAAACACTTAAATTGGATTTTATCTGCAAAATATTTAGAAAGTAAAAAAATTCCTTAAATTTTTATATGGAATTATTCTTCCATTTTCCTTACTGAACTACTACTTACAGCTTCTATCTCAGGAAGGCGTGTCCTTGGAAACCAAAAATGTTTACATTTTTCCTGCACATTCTGTTCAGTTTATTTTTTATTCAAAGTCTCCTCCTACCTCAGGAAGTAGATCAATAGAAACTAACATTGTAGTTTCCACTGCAGTATCACATATTATAATTGTCTAACTAGGAGACGTCGTCCTGCTTTGCATGGTGCTCATCGCCTGCGAGCCGTTAGGCCACTAAAACTAGCAGCACTTAGGCGATGAGCGGCGCTCATTTCCTGCAAGCCTCGCAAAGCAAGGCGAGCAGTGAAGGCAATGAAACACGCAGGACTTAGACAAAAAGTAGCGCCAAAGTTGCTCCTGCAAGCCTCGCAAAACGATGTGAGCCGCTCACACATTGCAACACGCGGGACTTAGCCACCAAACACTTAGGAAACCCGGCATCGCCTTAGGCTGCAAGCAGTTGACGGACACGGAGATAGGAAAGATACAAAGTTAGCGGCCGAAATACGCAAATCAAAAAACATGAAAAACACAACAAATACACAGCACGGGGGAACAGCCAGGACGTCTGGGCGTGAGGTTTATTGCGATTTTGCGAGTTTCGGCCCTTGAAAATCGCCTAAGCGAGAAAAAAACTGGCCGGGAAAAAAAAATGAAAACAATGCTACTCAACCCTGGACCGCGCAAAACACCGCCAACCACCTACCACTTTCACACATGAACCTGCGATATACACTATTACAAAGGACGGCAAATGCTCGCGAACCACGTAGCACATAGACAAAATACGCTATTTTACAACACTAACTTGCAACTAATAACATTACGAATCTAAAATGCTGCTTTACATAACTAAACCAAAGGTTTGCCCTTGCGCACACAGCATATTTCTAATGCACAAATGGGACATTGATGACACTTTCTCCTCAGGGCAGCAACAGTCTACTGTACATTATATGCTGCAGGAAAAGAAAAACAGATTGCTAGCTCTTCAGGCTTTTGATTGCTGGATATATTAATTACAAATAGGTAAAGTATATTAATTTATTAAGTAACTAATTCATTAATTATTATAAAAAAAAATTATATATATATATATATATATATATATATATATATATATATATCTGTCTTTCTGATGAGCGCTGATTGTGCTCAGAGGAGCAAAAGTACACGAGAGGAGAGGCTTGCAATGAGCGCAGAAGGCGCTTATTGCGAGCCGCGAGATGAGCGCCGAAGGCGCTCAGCGAGAGGCTCACAATGAGCGCCGAAGGCACGCAGAGTACAAAAAGCTTTACATTGTTTGGCAAACAGCATTGCCATGGCTTCACATTTTATTGCCCCGTCATTATTGGCAGGCAAGTCGCTAGTATCTGCATATAAAACTCAAATACATTTGAGTTGTATATATTTTAAATTCTAAAAACATGTTCCCTATTTTCAAATGTATTTCTTCAATAGATGATATTTAAAATGTATGACTGCAGAGATCCTTTAAGTTGAGGGGGCTGCCAAATTGTAGACTGTCCACTTGATGGGATCCTTCACAATGTTCCAGTTAGGCTATATTCATTAAAGCGAACCTCGACAGAATAGCAGAGAGGGAGAGCTGTTGATAGAGAGGTAGTTTTGTGAGGGGCCCTGCTTGGAAGAGGGCCCTATGCTGGCTAACATTATGGGCTGAGATGCCGGTCATCAGGGGAGGAAGGAAGAGTCAGAATTCCCAAGTCTATGAAACATACTTATTTAGTATGGGAAAAAAATTACAGTATATACGGTAATTATTTAAACTATTAGCATTTGCAATAAAGGCTGGCTATGGGATCTGGGGAAAATGGATGTGGGGCCGCCGGCTATTACATGAGTACTGGGTCTTAAGATTTCTGTATAGAGATCTAACACCTGCCTAGCGAGATTGTCCCCACTATTATAAATATAAACATAGAAAGTAAAAACTAAGCCATTAGCAAATAGATTTACAAGTAAACACTGGTGTATTATTATACACACAGCAGGGACTGTGACACACTGAGAATATACACCTGGTACAGACGCCATTTGTTTATATCAACACAACACCCCCTCTCCTACACCAAGAAACTGTTAACCCTTGTAGCTCAACGCACTCCTTATAACCTACATTATGAAGGGACTTGGTTGATTCACTAATTATAGTATAATGTAAAATTAGGTAATAATGACTTCATTAATTGAATGATGATTAAAAATAGCATTTTTCTACAGTAAACTTACATTTTTATCTGTCAGTCAGCCATTGTAATCCAATCAACTAACAAAGGTTGAAATCTGTCTAATGAGACGATTGTTGCCAATATTTTCTCTTGGGGCTCTGGGTGTATTGATTTTAGTGTAAAGCCATATTTAGATAAAAATACTGAGTATGTTTGGATCCAATGGACAAACTGGGCTGGTTAGGCTATTTACTCGATGGGTAAGAGCATGCCCAGTCTTTTCGGTTGCATATGGCATTACACAAGGCGGCCTGGGGGCCGCATATAATATAGGTTGCACATCACTACTATACACAGATCACAATACAACCAGAACCTTAGGGTATAATTTGCAATTATTGACAATAATCACCCCATAAGAAAAATATATATATCTTTGCGTGTTGGATGGATCCGAAAGGCTCACTGCCATGTAAAATTGCAAACATCAATGTCATTTTACTCTAATAAAACGCATTTTTAAAACACTTAATTCATAAAGTACTTGTTATCACATATACTTTAAAATTATGTATTTGCAAAGGCTAATGTGTCACTTTAATTGAATAATTACAGAATATCTACTAATGAATACTGGCACACAGAGAGGGTATATTTCTAAATATGAACCCGCTAAAGATCTGGCCGCGATAAATGTCCCAGTATAAAGAGAGGAAGCGGACGCTCTGCAGGAAGACTGATTACAGACGAAGGACTTGTTGTAACATAAACAATTAAATGGTAAACTACTTAACGATATATTCCAAAAATGATACATTCTACAGAGACCTAATAACAGCATTCAAATGTTTATTACACAAGATATATTTTTCCTTAATTTTTTATGGAACTAATTATCCAAAATAATGGATATTACCCAATATTGCTCTAACCTAAAAGCTCACACTCAGCACAGCAGATATTGTATCAGTTGAAAGATATTTAAAAACGCATGGTTTATCGTCTTTTTTTATTGGTGATTATTGTATTTATAATTACCCTCTTGGGGCCTGGATGTAGGCTCCTTAGACTATTAACGTTGAACTAATAAAGTACCTGCTTTTGCCTATAGTTTTAAATTATATTATATTTAGAACCTCTGCTGTATCCTTTTCACTGTAACCCAAACAATAAGCTCAGCCTAAATCAAAACCCTAACCTCAACCCTAATACAAAATCCAATATATTACTCTAACCTCAACCTAAAACTTCAGTTCATAATCCCACTCCCCAAAATTCCTGAACCCCACATAAACTAGAGATAATGAACTAATTAACATTTACTATTGCCCATAAAGTATATGTATTGTACACTAAATGTATTACTTTTATTGACGGTTACAGTATGAAGAAATATGGAGCAAACGTACAAATAAAACACAAGTCATTTTCAGAAAGAATTTAGGAGCCCATTCCATGGCCAAACCTATCTGTGTACTTGTAATATCAATAATATATTACTTTAGGTGACAAATAGATAGACATTATAGCATTTTTCCTTTTTTAGATTTGTAGCAGTCTTAAATATAGAGGAATGATATTGTGTATGTACATATAAATACATAAATTATATCATTCATATAAATAGAATTGATTGGATCTATCTGTGTGCGCCGCTGTTCAAGCGTGCTGCCGCCGCCGTCTCTTGGAACGCGCAAGCTCGCTTCACCCTCTAGTGGTGAAAATTAAGTAGTACAGGAAAAAAATTATTACCCCCCACCACCCGCTCAGACATGTCGCAACTCCACGTCGCTGCAATCGACAGCGAGGCCATCACTATGTCTCTCATATCTCAAGGCCTCTTCTGTTGGCGGCCTTATGTACGTGGCAGCACGCAAACAGTGGCGCACAAAAAACAGGATAGGACCAATTTATTACATAATAATACTAAAATAAAAGTTTATGATTTCAGATAGGAG